>PVJS01026182.1:0-16206 GCA_004027185.1 Glis glis | reverse complement strand
CGTGGTGGCGCACGCTTGTAATCCCAGTACATGGGAGGTGGAGACCGGAGGATCCGGGTTCGCAGCCAGCCTCAGCTACTTAGTGAGGCCCTCCGCAACTTCATGAGACCCAGTTTCAAAATAAAAAAGATAAAAAAAATAGGGCTGGGGGTGTAGCTCAGAGGTAGAACACCCCTGGGTTCAATCCCCAGTACCGCAAAAAAAAAAAAAAGAAAAGAAAACCAATTAGAGATCATTTTCCAATGACGTACCTGAAAGACAGGTCAGTGCTGATTTGAACTGCTTTCCCTTGCTGCCTGCTGACACCTGTGTGATGCTCAAATTGGGGACATGTGAAACCTGGGAACAGCAGGTCTAGCAGAGCATATAAATAGGAGCCTTCAGGGCTCCATTCATCAAAGAAAGAGCAAGAAATTAAATACATATGCAGAACCTGCCAAGAGATGAGAGGGTGAAGAGATAAAGTTACAGAAGTATAGAAAATGTATGAATGCCAAGAAGAAATAAAAAGCATTGGCCCAGAGCTAAGAATAACTGGATTAAATAAATTAAGAACTGAAAAAAGTAGTAAAAATTATTTAAGTGGCATCATTGGAACATCTGTAGTACTTGCCTTTACATGCTCCTGTGCAAGTTAATAGTTGTACTCTAACCCATCTGCATGGGTTAATGGTCTTCCCTTATCGTCGGGCTACTTAAATTCCTTAAATAATAGCATACAGTACAGCAGTGCCCAAATTCTGCTGCTCATGAGAACCTCTGGGAATTTTTTAAATCTCAGTGTTTAGGTCACATCCTATACCTATTTCAAAATATCTGAGAGCTGGCCATCAATATACCTTAAAGGTCATCAGATCAGCATGAAGTTTCCTCAGATGATTGGGAATGAAACCACCTTATGATCCAGATATGCCACTGCTGGGCATCTTTCGAAAGGGATTGAAGTCAGAATACTATAGTGATATGTGCATACCCATGCTTATAGCAGCACAATTCACAATAGCCAAATTAAGGAACCAGCCTAGGTGTCCATCAACAGATAAATAGATTATGAAATTATGGGATATGCACACAAGGGAAATCTACTCCGTCATAAAAAAATACAAAATTATGTCATTTGCAGGAAAATGGGTGGAACTAGAGAATATTATGCTAAATGAGATTAGCCAGTCACAGAAAGTGATGGGTCATATGGTTTCTCTCATACGTGGAAGCTAGGGAGAAATTGGGATACAAGAGGGACTTCAAATAAAGGAGGAGGAACTCCAGTGAAGCGATGGAGGGGTCTAGGGAAGTGTGTGTGTGTGGGGGGGGTGATGAAAGAAACACTTCAATTGATGCTATGTTCGTATACGAAATTTTCAATGCTAATCTCAATATCATGCACTGGGAAGGGAAGGCAGTGGGGTGAAATCCAGGAGGAAGCACACCAAGTGCTGTATGCATGTACCTCCCTATCACCCTGAACTTCATTATGTCGTGTGATTACACTGCACCTATAGAAGTATATTTTTAAAAAAGATCATCAGGAGATCCCGATGTAGAATGTGGAGCAAGGTTTGGGAGCTACCGGGGTAGTGTGCAAAGGCAAATGTTAGCAGCTGCCTTGGCTGCAGAATTCATGCTGATAAAAAATATTTTAAGAAAAAACTACCCCGCAAGTGCTAACAGCCCAGTCAAAACATATAACTTCTGCACTAGAAAGTGACGAGAATTAGGATACAATAGGCAGAAAAGTATAGAGCTGAGAGAATTGGTGACCTGAAGTAGAAACTGGCAAATCGCACCACAGGTTCCGCTTGGTGGGGAACCACTGGCAGACTGCTGTAAGGACCGATCCCATACCAGCTGCAAATAAGCGCGATGTCTTTTTTTTTTTAACCTCATTTTTATGGATAGCAACCCAGAATTTATATAACGTTACAGTTTGAAAACAATTCCACCAAAATACTGTTCAGCCCTAATCTATGTTGGTTTTAATCTCAGATTATCAAACCCATTTTGAATTGTTTTCATTTCCTTTTTGCTTTCTGGTATTTATTAGCCTACCCCATGTAATAATTTGAAGAGTTTCCCAAGTCACTGTAAATTTTTTTAAAATATGTGAAAAGATTGGTAGATGGATTTGCAAGTGACTTGGAAAGCATATAAAGTTTACTTCACAGCCGGGCGTGGTGGCGCACGCTTGTAATCCCAGTACTTTGGGAGGCGGAGACCGGAGGATCCGGGTTCGCGGCCAACCTCAGCGCGCATCTCTCTTTCTCTCTCTCTTTCCCTCTCTCTCTCTCTCTCTCTCTCTCTCTCTCTCTCTCTACCTAGTGAGGCCCTCCGCAACTTCGTGAGACCCGGTTTCAAAAATAAAGCATAAAAAAATAGGGCCGGGGGTGTAGTGCGGAGGTAGAACGCCCCTGCGTTCAATCCCCGGTACCGAAAAAAAAAAAAGTTTACTTCACTTGAAGCCCCGCGTGATGGCTCACACTTGTAATCCCAGTACTTGGGAGGCTGAGACTGGAGGATCCGGGTTTGCGGCTAGCCTCAGCTACTTAGTGAGGCCTCCACAACTTAGTAAGACCCTATTTCAAAATAAAGAATAAAAAAATAGGGCTGGGGGTGTAGCTCGGAGCTAGAATGCCCCTGGGTTCAATCCCCAGTATCGCAAAAATAAAATAAAGTTTACTTCACTTGAAATGTCTATAATAAATCATATTGTTTGAGTTTGGCTTTTGAAAGAAAATTTATAGTGTATGGTTACATATTCTGTAATGAGGCCAAATATTATCACTGCTCTCACACTGTCAATATTTTCCTTTATCAAAAGTACACCAAGTGATGTATGCATGTATGTTGGTGTCATTTTGAATCTCACTACGATGTATAATTACATTGCACCAATAAAAGGAGAAAAAAAAAGATGACCTGATACATTCTTCTCTGCTCCCATCTCATTGTCCACCAGACTGTCTCTAGTTTGTCTTCCCCCTAACCATCTCCCCCTCTCTACTCCTACTCCTCAGTGAAAAGGAAATTTCCAGACCAGATAGTGAAACCTAGACACTTAATTGGGGACAGGAATAAAATGCATGTCTCCCACAAATGACCGAGCTTGATCTAATCTTAGGGAACTGGAGTACAGATCACAGGTCTTAGAGCACCCAGAAACCCCAGCAGGCCTGACATGGAGCTGTAACACCCACAACACATGGGATGGGAACTGCCTTCTGGGCCTGCCTCACTTTTGTAGCTGCCAGTGGCCCAGAGCTGAGTCAGACACGTTCATCCACCACCACCCTTGGTAAGCCTCTTCATTTGACGGCAATACCACTTCATCTCCAAATAATCTCTACCAGTATTTGCCCCTTTGAGACAGTGGCTTCTGCTGACCCTTGGATTTTATTTTTTCCTCCATATCCATAAGCCTGTTAACCCCCTCAGCAATTTTAGTATCTGGTAATGAGCAATTGGACTTCTGAATCTCAGCTCCTTGCTCTCCTTGACTCCCCTAAACTTCATGGTTCCCCACCTCCTGCCACCCTCAGATGGTCCACATTCTAGACTTAATCACATGGTACTAAAACATATCGAACAACTCCGAGTTCTCCTAATGAAATCGCAGCTTGCCTGCCTGCTCTCGTTCATCCACTCAACAAGTTATTATTGCCCTCCAACTGGTGCTCTGCCCTGGGTGTGCAGCAATGACTAAGACACAAGTAGTGCTGCCTCAGGGGTATCCCCATCTCACCTGCCAGGTCCAGCTTTCTGCTGCCCCACCTACTTTCTCCTTCCTTCCCTCTGTAAGCCCCTTTCTAAGTATCCTTCATTTCACCAACTTAAATGCCCACATTCCTCCAGTTCCAGTGTCTTTTTTTTTTGCGGTACCGGGGATTGAACCCAGGGGCATTCTACCTCCGTGCTACACCCCCGGCCCTATTTTTTATACTTTATTTTGAAACCGGGTCTACGAAGTTGCAGAGGGCCTCACTAAGGAGAGAGAGAGAGAGAGAGAGAGACAGAGACAGAGAGAGAGAGGTGAGGCTGGCCGCGAACCCGGATCCTCCAGTCTCCGCCTCCCAAAGTACTGGGATTACAAGCATGTGCCACCACGCCCGGCCTCCAGTGTCACAGTACCTCCGATCCTAATTCCCAGTTGGCTCACTCCCAGTCTACTTTGTGTGTTCCTGTCCCTGGATACCAGAAAACAAAATGCCAAGAATACCTTTCCACCTCCACTCATGGATATTTCCTAATGACAGAGAGGAAGAAGGTGGGGCTCATGCAAAGCAACAATCATGTAACCTCTATACCTAACACCCACAACCATCCTAACTCCTTTGCCATCTCTAGTAAACCTCCAGTCTCACCAGCTATCCGTCCTCCAGAGGTCCCCAGCATGAGCCTCTCACTCACCATCTTCCCCACAAAGCATGTGTTTTGATGACTCTCCTCTTATCTGCTCCCCTAATACAAAAGGAAAGGAAAAGAAATCTATCGGGACCCTACCTGCAGCCACTGCTTCTTACATTCCTTAACCGAGTATAACCATTTAAAGTGCACACTTGGGAGATGAGGAATGCCAAAATGATATGATTCGATATGTATATGTGTAATGGATGGACATGTATACAAAAACTTAGGGAGGATTCACATTCAATTGCCAATGTTGTTTACTTTTGATGAATTGTGTAAAATTTGGAGTTGAGGGTGGAGACTCGCAACAAGAATGTATTTGGGGATTACTTACATAAATAAAACTAATCCCCAGAGCCTTTAGAACAGTTTCCCGTGATCATTATGGATTTCAGTTGACAACAGAACCATACTCTCATGTTTTAATAGATAAATAGTTTAGCCAAAATATCTCATTGCATCTCAGTAAGACCCTTGCCTTGCACCTTTCTAACCATATAATTCCTTAATCAATGTGTCAGCACCTGTGTCTTCAACAGAGCTACCTGGACAGGATACAGGGACTTGGGAGTCATCTGCCTATGGGTGGTAAATGAAGCAACTGAACTAGTCGAGATCATCCCGGAAATATTTGTAAATAAGAAGAGAAATGATGCAAGGTCAGAACTGGGGGAGACAGTGATTGCAAGGAGAAAGAGAGACACACCTGAGAGACAGTGGCAGAAGGTATTGGCTCCTTTTGTCACTATCTCCCAGTCCATTTTCCTCTTCCTGCGGCTATGGTGACATCATGTCATCCTGTTTCCCCCTTTGCCTGTATCCGTCAGGTGTTCCTAGGATTAAAAAGTATTTATTGCATTTATCAACAAAAAGATCATTGGTGCTATGGACTGAATGGGTCCCTCCAAAACCGCTATGTTGAAGTCCTAATCTCCAGTATGGTAAATTAGGAGGAAGGATAATTGGAAGGCACTTAGTTCATAAGGGTGGAGCCCTTGTGAATGGGATTGGTGCTGTTACAGCAAGATACACGAGAGATGATCTCTCTCTTCCTCTCCCTCCTGCCCTAGCCTCCTTGTGAGGATCCAACGAGAAGGTAACTGTCCACAGGCCAGGAAGCGGCCTTCACCAAGAACCCAGTCATGATGCCACCCTGATCTCTGACTTCCAGTCTCCAGAACTGTGGGAAATAAATATCTGTGACAGAGCCACCCAGTTTGTGGCATTTTTGTTATAGCAGCCCTGACTGACTAAGACAGTTGGTGGTCCTGGTTCCAGCAGATTTAGTATAATGTAAGTCCAGAAACCAGAAAGTGAATGACTGGGGATGAATATTAGATGAGAAAAATGGAGACAGATGTAAATTCAGAAAGCGTGGTTCAGTGACAGCAGGAGAGAGAGAGAGAGACAGAAGCAGATGGAGGTCAGCATATACCTCTTTGACCCCAGAGATGCTGGAGCAACTTTAAATTCTAGTGGCAAAGATTTGGTTGACAGGGAGATGATAAAAACGAGCTGCCATCCCTATCACTCTACAGAGTATGTTCCAAAGGATCGCAGTTGACGTCTACTCGTGATGTCTGATGGCCTTCCCCCAGTTCTTCCTCCCTGACTTTCTGCAGCATATCATTAACTTGACAATCCCTTTCCTTAAAGTTCTTTCTTGAATCTCTTGAGGCTTTCTACTCTCACTTACTTTGCTGCCTCCCACTTCACTGCCTGACAATGTTAATTCCTCAAGGTGCAATGCCCTTGACCTATGCTTTCTATTCAGCTAATCCTACTGAAGTGGGTTAACCCACTTCCTCCTTGCTACTATGGCCCAAATCCCTACCTCTGTGGGCTGGGGATGTAGCTCAGTAGTAGAGCACTTGCCTAGCATGTGCAAGGCCTTGGATTCCTTCTCCAGCACCACACATGTGTGCATGTGTACACACACACACACACACACACACACACACACACACCAAAATCCCTATCTCTAACCCCAACTTTTTGCCTGTTTTGTATACTGACAGAGCTGTATGACACAATCAGTTTTAGGACACTGTCAACACCCTATTTGCTTGTTGACCATTTGTATATCTTCTTTGGAGAACTGTCTATCTAAATAATTTGCCTATTCTTAGACTGGGAAACCTGTCTTTTTTGTTATTGAGTTGTTTATATATTCCAAAAATCTTTATTCTAGATATGTGACATCAGATATATGATTTTCAAATATTGTTCTCTCATCTTGTGCATTACCTTTTCAATTCATGATGGTGTTCCTTGAAGCACAAAAGTTTTTTTACCCACTGCTCTCTTTTTGTGTATATTCTATTTCTCCTCTTAACCAACCCTGTACACTGGTGATTCTGCAAAAGGCTAAGATAAGAGCTTTGTTAGAGCAGTGACACTTGTCTGCTTTGTGAAATGCAGCAGCACCCAAGGCACTACACAACACATACTATAGCATTAATAGATGATTTGGAGTGAATCATGGCATAACCTTCACACACTCAAATGATTGTCCTTCTGAACACATATCTCACCTTCTCTAAGTGTGGACTTTTGAAAGAAGGTAAATGACCCTGATTCTCAGACAAATGAAATATTAGGAAAATATCTCAGCCAAGCACAAACAATAGTCTCATCTACATCCTCTGTTATTTAATAATAAGAAGATCATACTAAAGAAACCTGAGCAATTAGTAGTCATTTTCTATTTCCCCTCAATAGCACCTCTGCTCATCAGCCCTGGGTAATCGCTAATATACTCTTGGACTCAGTGGATTTTCCTATTCTGGACACTGCATATAAGTGTCCAGAACCACATCATCTGTGGCCTTTCCTATGCACGGAGGAGATACGGATCGATGCAGCAACAGCCCACTCAGACCTTTCCCTACTGCCTAAAATACCACCAAGAACGGACTTCAATAGCTCCTCCTTGCATGCCTTTCAAGGAGTGATTATATCACCTGGTTGGATTCTTTTATTTTAAGTAAGAGCCTCACAGTTATGAAGAAGCTAATTTTTAACCATTCGAACCAAGAAACTCAGAGTGACTGGGGCCAGGGTGTTCAAGGTTCTTGCCACCACACCATCAGAGGGGGCTTTTGAGTTCTTTGGATGAACTTAGGGATGGATGCCAGTTCAGCAAGGATCAAACAGCTGTGGCCGACACGGGGGAAAGTGCAGACCCTGACAGTCCACCAAAGCCACCATGAACTAGAATCCATCTTTGCTGGCCACTGGAATGCTTTGGAATGTAACAGGCATCCTCTTTGTCAAAAGCATTAAATCACCTTTTGCTTAAGTAAGTGGTGCTTGTAATCACCTTGTTTGCTTTGGTCAAGCTCACTGGAGCAAACATGATTTGGAAGTTAAGAGAGTAACTCAGATATTCAAGTAAGGACCTTGCACAGCCTGGCTATGGCCAGAAACAAGACCACCAACGGTGCTTTTCTGTTTGTTTTTGGTACTGGGGATTGAAACCCGGGGCATTCTACCTCTGAGCTACACCTCCAGCCCTTTTCTTTTTCTTTTTTTTTTTTTTAAATAGAGTCTCACTCAATTGCTGAGGGTGTCATTAAATTGCCGAAGCTGGCCTAGAACTTGTGATCATTCCTCCCAAGAACTGGGAGTACAGGTGTGCACCACCACACCTGACCTTTTATTTACTTTTTTTTTTGCGGTACCGGGGATTGAACCCAGGGGCATACCCCCGGCCCTATTTTTTATCTTTTACTTTGAAACCAGGTCTCGTGAAGTTGCAGAGGGCCTCACTACGTAGCTGAGGCTAGCTGCGAACCCGGATCTTCCAGTCTCCACCTCCCAAGTACTGGGATTACAAACGTGTGCCACCACGCCCGGCTATATTATTTTAATTATGTCTAAATTTGTATTCTTCCATTGCTATCAAGTACCTATAGAAAGAATCTCAAACTCTTCCGCATGACAGCTAAGGTTCCTGCAGAACCACCGTTTCCACCAGCTTTTCCTTTCCTTTCCTCAATACCAACACCTTTCTCCCTGAGAGCTCTCTCTCCTGACTCCCAAATGTGCTACATTAACTCCCAACTCGCATCTGTTGGAGCTGTCTCCCTTTCTCTCCCTCTGTTTAGATTTCCCTTCCTCTTTCCTCTGCTTTCCCAAATGATGTTGCAACTCGAATTCCTGGCAAATGGCTGAGTTGGGAAGTCAAGATGCTGTCCCCAAACCCGAAGCTTGAACACAATGATGCAGCGTGTTTCCACATCCTGTCATGATATTGTAGAAAAGCGATTTAGGGACAGATGGCAAATGCTTTGCATTTCTTAGCTGTACACTTAACAATTTTCTTCTGGCCCTAGCTTATTAGTTTTATTTTTTATTTCTTGAATCAAAAATTGAATGTCAAAAGTTATAGAAGCAGATGCTCTCAATAACAGGAAGGGTAGAGCAGTTAAATATATAGTGCTCGAAGATGCAAGGCATACATATATTAAAATATCTAAAACAATAAGCTAAATCAATGCTATGACAACCACTGCCCTGTCTAATAACAGTCCTTTTAAACAACAATGAAATCTGGGGAAAGAATGGCAAATATTTGCTGTTCAAATTAGTTTAGATGTGAGCCTTTTCCAATTTAAAGTATTACAAATAACTTACTGACTTTCCCAGTAAACCTGAAAATACTATTTTATGTGGGAAGCTGGGCTCGGTCGAGCCAGCCAAGATGGCGCCGTAGCTGGCTGCCAAGTCTTGTGACCTGCACTTGTTTACCAGACCTAGCACATGCGCAGTTGAGAAGCGCACGCGTTTGGTGCATGCTCATTGCGTGCTTGCTGCTGGAGAACCTATGAGAAGAAGCCTGGCCTGTGTGTATATGGCGTGAGAGAGGTGTGATTGGAGGATTGCTTCTGGGGTGATTGGGGAGGGGTTGCTCTCACTTGATATAAGCGGCATGCGGGGCTCAATAAAAGAAGAAGTGGAGGAGGAAGCTGCACCATCTGTACTGAAGTGTCTGTGTGTCGTCTTTCCTGGACTCTGCTGGTCAGAACTCCAGGACTGCGTCAATTTTAAGGTATTTATTTAAAGTAAAATTTTAAAGTACCTTTCACAAACCACATTGTGGCATAATAAAATAAATTTCTTAATAAAAGAACCAAAATCTCATTAACCGAGTATATGCTCAACAAATCAAGCTCTTCAAACTTATCCAACTCCCAGCCGGGCGTGGTGGCACACACTTGTAATCCCAATACTTGGGAGGCTGAGACAGGAGGATCCAGGTTCACGGCCAGCCTCAGCTACTTAGTGAGGCCCTCCGCAACTTAGTGAGACCCTGTTTCAAAATAAAGAATAAAAATAGGACTGGGGGTGTAGCTTAGAGATAAAATGCCCCTGGGTTCAATCCCCGGTACTGCAAAAAAAAAAAAAAATCCAACTCCCTTTAAAAAGAAAAATAATTCACAAGAGAAATACAAAATAACATTAACAGATAAACAAATATCCAATGTCACTAGTAATCAAGGAATTGAAATTTAAAATGAAATAGCATTTCTGCCACCCAAACTGGCTCTGTTTTATAATGACTGAGGACTCTCCTACAGCCTGTGGTTGTTGCTTTTTATAAAGTCTTCACCGCAGCAAGGTCAAGGGTGGGTGGCTACTCTTAGACCCTTCTGGAAGCCATATAACTTGGTTCACCCTGACTAGAAAACTACTTGGCATTTTAAAATACCTGTGTCTTCTAAATTTTAATGATTACATAATATGCCAAATGTATATATCACTGGTTATTTAATCACTCCTCTATAATTAAACTTTTAGCTTTCTCTCCTAAAGCTGGCTAGCATAAAATGCTGCAAGAACATTTTTACATATTTTTTTCCAACACCTCTGATTATTTTCTTTGGGTAAATCTTTGGAAGAGATAGTCCTAGGTCAAGGGATAGAAGAACAATTTTTAAGAGTCTACTTTTAATCAAGCCTAGGTGATGGTTCTCCACAAGACTAGAAGAGAAGCTCTCTTAGGGCTGGGATGTTTGTCTGCTTTGTTTAATGCTGTAGCCCAGGCACCCAGAACAGTACCTGGCACGTAGCATGCCTTAATAAATATTTGCAGAATGAATGATTGAATTACATCTGCACATATTCAAATTTTGACAGTGGCCCTTATAAATGTCTGTGAAGACCTCCCACCCCGTGTTATTAGGAAGGCAAGAAGCTCATCAGCACTTGATCAAGACAAGCGGAGTAGAGACATAAAATGTGGATGTACAGACCCAATCATTCTGTCCTGAGTTTTAAAAGAGAGAGGAGAATCACAGCAGCTACTTGGTGAGGCGGCCCTCCAGTTGGCTGCTCTGATCTACTCTCATTGCTCCCCACTTGCTCAATAGATTCGATGCAATTCCAATAACTACCCAAGCAGGACTTTTTGTAGAAATTCATATCTTTTACTGTAAAGCTAAAGTAATCAAGACAGTGTGGTATTAAATAAAGATAGACATATAAATCAAGGAAACAGAATGGAGACTCCAGAAATAGACACACACACATATGGTCCATTGATTTTCATCAAAGGTGCCAAGACAATTAAACATGGAAATGACGACCTTTTCAAAT
Organism: Glis glis; assembly: GCA_004027185.1. Lineage (NCBI taxonomy): Eukaryota > Metazoa > Chordata > Mammalia > Rodentia > Gliridae > Glis > Glis glis. The sequence continues at coordinate 5,202 of PVJS01026182.1, read as the reverse complement.
GGTGCTGTGAAAACTGAATACCCATATGTAAAAATAAAAGTGAACTTCAACCCTGATATCACATCATGCATACAAAAATTAACTCCAACTGGATCATAGACCTAAATGTAAGAGCTGAAACTATAAAATGTCTAGACTAAAACCAAGGAAGAAATCTTAGTGACCTTGAGTTATGCAAAGATTTTTTAAAATAGATCATGAAAACACTATCTGTTTATTTATTTGTTATTGTGGTACTGGGGACTGAACCCAGGGGCATGCTACCTTTGAGATACACCCCCAGCCCTTTTTGATTTTTTGTTTGGAAATAGGGTGTTGCTAGGTTGCCAAGAGTGTCACTATGTTGCTGAAGCTGCCCTCAAACCTTCCATTCTCCTGTCTCAGCCTCCCAAGTACTGAGATTGTACTGAGATTACAGGCATGTGCCACCATGACTGGCTTCATGAAAACACAATTTTTAAAAGCAAATGTTTAGGAATTAGATTTCATCAAAATTTAAAATGTTTTGCTCTTCAAAAGTCACTATTGGGAAAATGAAAACGTAAGTCACCAACTTGGAGAAAATGTTCAGTACATTTCTATCAGAAAAAGAACTGTGTCCAGAATAAAAATAGTTCTTATAGCTTGACAACAAGACAACAATCCGATTTTTTAAATGAGCAAAAGACCCAAATAGAAAGTTCATAAAAGAAAGTATATATAAAAGGCAGATAAGTACCTGAAAAGATGCTCAACATTATCACTCATTAGGAAAAGCATGAGCTACTACTATGCAATCCCTAGAAACATTAAAATTAAATGCTGATAATTATTGAAGATATGGAGAAACTGGAGTTTTCCTGATTTTCTGCTGGGGAAGTGAATTGGTTCAGCCACTATGGAGAATAATTTGGTTATTTCTTATAGAGTTAGACATACATACACTTAACATATCACCCAGCACTTCCACTCCTAGGTATTTACCCAAGAGAAATGAACACATATGTCTACACAAAGATTATGTTCAAGTGTTCATAGAAGATTTACTCATCAGCCCCAAACTAGAAACAACCCAAATAGTCATTAACTGGTAAGTGGATAAGCAAATTGTGGTATATTTATACAATGCAGTGATACGCAATAATAAAAGGGGACAAACTACTGATAACAGGAAATGAATCACAAAAGCATTAAGCTAAGTGAAAGAAGCCAGACGCAAGGCTGGGGAGTATAGCTCAGTGGTAATGCACTTGGCTAGCATGTACAAGGCCCTGGTGTGATGTCCAGCAACACACACACACACACACACACACACACACACACACACAAAAGATTCCACGGACATGGTGAAATCCTAGAAACGGCAAAGCTGTAGTGATAGAAAACACATTGGTCATTACCATGGGCCAACCAGGAGAGTATTCATTGGTAGAGAAGTGGAAACATTTTGGAATAATAAAATTATTCTTTTTTTTTTTTGCGGTACCGGGGATTGAACCCAGGGGCGTTCTACCTCCGCGCTATACCCCAGCCCTATTTTTTTATACTTTATTTTGAAACCGGGTCTCACGAAGTTGCGGAGGGCCTCACTAAGTAGAGAGAGAGAGAGAGAGACGGAGAGAGAGAGAGAGAGAGAGAGAGAGAGAGCTGAGGCTGGCAGAGAAACAGAATCCTCCGGTCTCCGGTCTCCGCCTCCCAAAGTACTGGGATTACAAGCGTGCGCCACCACGCCTGGCTAAAATTTATTCTTTAGCATGATCATGGTGGCTGTTATATGATTACATACATTTTTTCGAAACTCATTGAATTGTCCACTTAAAAAAGGTGAATTTTACTGTATGCAATTTATATCTCAATAAAGCTGATTGAAAACCTTTTGATAAGAATGGTTTATTTTCACTTTTTAAAATAAGAACTGAGAGGAATATTTAGATGCATATATTTTGGTGTAGATGGGGAAGTAGCTTCATAAAGATGAGAGATAAAGTAGATATTGACTACGATTTTCCCTTGGTGAAGATGTGTCAGCAACAGGGTTTCTTCCCCTAGAGACTAATGCTTGGATTGATCTTATTTAATGCTAATACACAGAAGGTGACTGTATAGAAAGCCGAGTTTGTAGACAAACCTTAAATTTATTCAATAGTGTGTGCCCAGTGAATGAAGATGAATTGCTGGAGTATTTTATACTGTGTGAATAAGAACAGGTAATGTATTTTAGGAAAGGCAATTCAAACCTACATTAATAATAGTCTTTGGGCTTGAGTTATTTTCATGAGACACTTTACATTGCTTTTTTAAATCATTCATAACTATTGTAGACATGATAAGGGTATTATGGTTAAAAATTTAGAGATAAATACTGAAGTATTTACAGATGAAATGATAGATATCTGGGGCTTGCTTTAAAATAATCCAGTGTGACGGGCACAGGGATAGCTAGGAATATAGGTGACACAAGATTGGACACATATTAATGATTATAGAAGCTCAGTGATGGGTCAGGTGGGTCACTTTTCTATTATCTTTATTTTATGTTTGTTTGAACATTTTCATAATAAAGATGGTTGTTTAAGTTTCATGGGAAAAATGCCTGTCTGGGGTGAACTTGGCCTAGAGTCACCCTAGTCTCTGCTACATGGTCCATAAAGGAGTGAGAAGTTGAAAATGTGTTTCTAAAAGTGGGGTTGACAGCAGAAACACCAGGGGTGCTCATGCCCTCAATGCCAAGGCCCTCTCTGGAGGATTTGATCTGATGGGGTGGTGAGTTTAGCAGGTATCTATCCTGGCAGAGATGATGCCCAAAGTCTGGTGGATTCAGGTTTATGGATCTGAACTAATTTGGTTCCGTGCTATTTGAGATAGGACCCCAGGCAGAAACTGAGGTGTAGAAGACAGTGTTCAATTCCTTAAGGAGAGGAGAAGGAAAAGGCTGGGTAGACTTGCAGGATTCCTGCCAATGAGAGATAATTTGGAGGAGATCTATAATGACTGGGAAGCAGAGGCTCACCACACCATCCTGACAGGCTGCTCTGAATTATAAGCCCAAGGAAATGCTAGAATCAGACAGAATATGGAAAACAAAAGTATTTCCTCCTATATATTAATTGCCTAGCTTCAAAAAGTACTTATTAAAAATGCAAAATAAAATCAGGGAAGGATAACTGATTATTTCTTTAGAAAGTCAATGAAAATGCATGAAAACAAGGGAGCAAAAAGTGATAACATTGGAGATGTGAAGGCTGTAAATTCATAGAGGTGTAAACATGGGCTTTTTCACTAAATCCTAGTATATTAGAACTAGAACTTGAAGCTTCAAAGATGTAGTTTTAATTCCAATGAAAGGAAGTACTACCTTATAAAGATATTTTAGCTAAAAACAGGAAGATGCTCATGTAGAATATAACTAGAAAATAACAAAATATGCTGGGTGTGGTGGCACACACTTGTAATCCCAGTACTTGGGAGGCTGAGACGGAAGGATCGCAGGTTCGCGGCCAGCCTCAGCTACTTAGTGAGGCCCTCAGAAACTTAGTGAGACCCTGTTTCAAAATAAAGAATAAAAAATAGGGCTGGGGGTATAGCTTGGAGGTAGAATGCCCCTGGGTTCAATCCCCAGTACTGCAAAATAAAAAAGAAGAAGAAAGAAAATAACAAAATATAACAAAAGTAAGATAGGATATTTGAGGGAAAAGTCCTAAACATTTTGAGGCTGACACTGTGGAAGTCAATCTAATGGGTGAAGTAGCAGCCAATGGACAAATCATCCCAGAGGACTGAAAGCCATGAGTCCCTGTCAGAAGAGCTGTTGGTCTTTATATATGCAAGGAGTTTCCATTTCTGGAGTTAGACTGGAGAATAATGGAGCACTGTACCAGCCAGTCAGCATCCTTGAGTTCTTGCTCTTCCAGCTGTCTACCTCTGGTAGACAAAACTCACTGGCTGAGCCGGGCGTGGTGGCGCATGCTTGTAATCCCAGTACTTGGGAGGCAGAGACCGGAGGATCCGGGCTCACAGCCAGCCTCAGCTACTTAGTGAGGCCCTTCGCAATTTCATGAGACCCAGTTTCGAAATAAAGGATAAAAAATAGGGCCGGGGGTATAGCTCGGAGGTAGAATGCCCCTGGGTTCAATCCTTGGTACCGCAAAAAAATAAAAATAAAAATAAAATAAAACTCACTGGCTTTAAACAGCAGACACTTTATTATATTTCATGATTTTTCAGGTCGCAAGTTTGAGAAGGGCTGAGCTAGGTGGTTCTTCTCCATGTGGCATCAACTGGGGTCACTTGTGCTAGTTCCTTGGTGGCTGGGCTGGGCAGGGGATGTTTGCACATACCCAGTGTCTTGGGGGAGATTGCAAAGCTGGGTTCAACTGAGCCCCGTCCCTCATTATATAATCTCAGAGTCTCTCCACGTGTTTTCTCCAGTGGGGTCTTTAGACTTCTTATCTGATGGCTTACTTATAATCGGGGTGCCAAGAACAGAGGAAGAAGCTCTCAGGTCTCTTAAAGTGAGGCTTAGAACTGGCATCGTGTTGTTCTGTTATGCTCCGCTGTTCACAGCTGCCCAGGCCAGCTCAGCTTCCAGGAGAGGAGAGATGGATCTTTCAAAAGGAGGAGGGTAAAAGAACTCAAGACCATCTTTCATCCACCTCAGATGTCTTCAAAGGCCTGCAAGGAACTAAATGATATCCCAGTCTGCTTTCCTGACAGAAATGAATGTTTCTAGACTAAATGCCTAGTCAATGAAAAAGATACACAGTTCTACATTTCTCAATATTCCTGTTCTTCGCCAGACCAAAAGAATATTCCAAGCACATGTGAAAGCGTTCTGTTCCTCAGTTTGCCCACATGTGGGTGGTGTGTACAATATATGTATGCATTATCAGAAATATGCATTTACCAAATGTACTTGTTGAAATCCTCACACCCAGCCAGGCGTGGTGGCCCATGTCTGTAATCCCAGTACTTGGGAGACTGAGACAGGAGGATCACAGGTTCGAGGACAGCCTTAGCAACTTAGCAAGGCTCTCAGCAACAAAGTGAGATCCTGTTCAAAACAAAAAATAAAATACGGCTGGGACTTGGAGGTAGAAAGCCCCTGAATTTGATCTCCAGTACCACATATATGAGAGAGAGAGAGACAGAGAGAGACAGAGAGAGAGACAGAGAGAGAGAGACAGAGAGAGAGAGAAGAAGGAGAAGGAGGAGGAGGAGGAGGAG
>PVJS01026181.1:0-27204 GCA_004027185.1 Glis glis | reverse complement strand
AAAAAAAAAAAAAAAAAAAAAAAGTGGTCTCCTTAGTCTAAAAAGGTAGACTTGAAGCCGGGTGTGGAGGCACATGCTTGTAATCCCAGTACTTGGGAGGCTGAGACAGGAGGATCACGGGTTTGAGGACAGCCTCAGCAAGTAGTGAGACTCTCATCAACCTAGCGAGACCCTGTTTCAAAATAAAAATAAAGAGCCGGGGTTGTGTCGCACACCTGTAATCCCAGTACTGGGGAGGCTGAGACAGGAGAATCTCAGGTTTGAAATCAGCCTCAGCAACTTAGTGTGACTCTTACCAATTTAGTGAGACCCTGTTTCCAAATAAAAAATAAAATAGGTCTGGGGGTGTATCCCAGAGGTAGAAGGCCCCTGGGTTCCATTCCTAGTACCACAAAATAAAGTAAAATAATTTAAAAAATAGGGCTGGGGGTATAGCTCAAAGGTAATATGCCCCTGGGTTCAGTCCCCAGTACTGCATAAACAAACAAACAAACAAAATAAAAAGGTAGACTTGAGACCCAAACTGAAAGGCCCGTGGGGTTGTCTCTGATCAATACTGAGAAAACCATACTGCTTTGATGTATTGTGCAGCGATTTCCATGGAGCTGTCAACCAGCCTCGACAATTACAAATGTTTTGACAATGTGTTTTGGCAATCTTCCTGCCACTCCCCCCTCGCCAGGGTATTTTAAAGCCAAATCCATACATCATAATATTTTAACTATAAATACTACAGAGGTATTGTGACCATACAAAGATTTAAAAAATACCAGCACAGTATCCTTGTGCTATCAAACCTAAAAATTGCTTAATGTCATCTAGAACTTACTCTGTTCCAGTTTCTCTAGCTGTGGCCTGGACAGGAGGGGAGGGGAGAGACTAGAAGAGGGGTTGCAGAGGGACTCAAGTCAATTCGGGGGCAGGTTGGATATGTTCATTTGTTCGTGATTTCACAAGTACATATCTATGTCAAAACTTATCAGATTATACACTTCAAACACACTCAATTTATTGTATGTCAACTATACCTCAATAAATCTGGTTTTTAAAACTAGTAGTGTAGGCCGGGCGTGGTGGTGCACACTTGTAATCCCAGTACTTGGGAGACTGAGACCAGAGGATCCAGGTTCGTGGCCAGCCTCAGCTACTTAGTGAGGCCTCCGCAACTTAGCGAGACTGTGTTTCAAAATAAAGAATAAAAAATACAGCTGAGGGTGTAGCTCGGAGGTAGAATGCCCCTGGGTTCAATCCCCAGTACTGAAAAAAAAAAAAACTAGTAGTGTAGCTAGAGAGTATTTAAAAAACATTTAAGAACCCTTAAAATTGACTCTATGGCATTTGCCACATGCTTTTTTGGTGAGACGGCCAATCATAGCTTGTGGTAGCATGTCCTGTCTCCTATATTTCCTTTTTTTTTTTTTTGCGGTACTGGGCATTGAACCCAGGGGCATTCTACCTCCGAGCTACACCCCCAGCCCTATTTTTTATTCTTTATTTTGAAACAGGGTCTCACTAAGTTGTGGAGGGCCTCACTAAGTAGCTGAGGCTGGCCGCGAACCCGGATCCTCTGGTCTCAGCCTCCCAAGTACTGGGATTACAAGCTTGTGCCACCACGCCCAGCTTCCTATATTTTCCATAACCTGGTGGTTGGATCCAAAGGCTTCCCTGGACTCTCGCCCAGTTTTTTAGCTATATTACTACAGAGGCGATGCTGCCGGAGCCTCCTGCTATATCAGGGAGGTCAGTCATCCTGCATTTGCTGTAAACCTGAGCAGTGCAGTCAGGTGCCTTATCCAACCCTTGTAAAATTTCCTGTCAACCTTTATCAAGTAGTGTAAGGAGCTGCTGCCTAGATCTGGTATTTCATTATAGGGACAGATTATTCCTGTGTCCGTATCATTTTTAACAGCTATACTGGGATGTAATTTACATACAATAAACCATATCTATTTAAAGGGCACAATTCAAGAGGGTTTGATACATGTAATTTGACATGGGTATATACATATGTATATATTTTTATGATTGACTATACATCCACTGTAGAGTACATGATGTTTGGGAGGCATATTATAAGGACAAACCATGATTTCTATGGTCATATTTTTGGAGGGTAAGTACTGATTTTCTCAGTGGTAGCAATGGGATTTTTTTTCTGAGTGTCAAGAGAGAACAGGGCCCTGGCGTGGTGGTGCACACCTGTAATCCCAGTACTTGGGAGGCTGAGACAGGAGGATCCGGGTTCGTGGCCAGCCTCAGCTACTTAGTGAGGCCCTCCGCAACCTAGTGAGATGCTGTTTCAAAATAAAGAATAAAAAATAGGGCTGGGGGTGTAGCCTGGAGGTAGAATGCCCCTAGGTTCAATCCCTAGTTCTGCAAAAAAAAAAAAAAAAAAAAGAGAGAGAGAGAGAACAGGGAGCCTGTAGTTTGGACCTTGTTTTATCACTAGCTTGTCAGGGAGATCATGCTAAAACAAAACAAAACACCACCCTGAGTGGCTCTTTGGTTCTCTCTCACAGTTGTTATTAGACAGACATCCTAAACTCTCCCCTGCAGATGTGCGCATGCTTTTTTGGAGTTTATTGGGAACCTGGCCTATTTTTTTTGGCTCTCCTCCTTAACTGACCTCTTCCATCTCAAAAACAAACAAAAATACCAATCTCTCTCTCTCTCTCTCTCTCTCTCTCTATATATATATATATATATATATATATATATGTATGCGTGTATGTATGTATGTATGTATATATATATATATATGTATGTTTAAGAGGGAAATATTTTAATTCCTATACAAACTTTTCTTTTGACTTCAGGGAAACTTAATACCAATTAGTAATCCCAGGCAGCATGAGAAACAGGAAATCCCTTGCCTTGTGCAAGTCTCATACCCATTTGTATTTGTCTGAAGCGAGGTTTCTGTTGCACTTAATGGAGCCGATCTGTGCCAGTGGGCCACGTGTTTGGCTGAAGAAAGTCCAGTGCACATCTTCAATAAAGAGAGGTGTTAGCAAATGAACAGATCAAGGCTGTATTGCATAGGATTTTTTTTTTTTTTTGCAGTACTGGGGATTGAACCCAGGGGCATTCTACCTCAAAGCTATACCCCAAGACCTATTTTTTTATACTTTTATTTTGAACCCGGGTCTCACTAAGTTGCAGAGGGCCTCACTAAGTAGCTGAGGCTGGCTGCGAACCCCGATCCTCCGGTCTCCGCCTCCCAAGTACTGGGATTACAAGTGTGTGCCACCACGCCTGGCTATTCTTTATTTTTTTTTGAAACTGGGTCTCACTAAGTTGCAGAGGGCCTCACTAAGTAGCTGAGACTGGCTGTGAACCCGGATCCTCCGGTCTCGGCCTCCCAAGTACTGGGATTACAAGTGTACGCCACCACGCCCGGCTCTAGGATGATTTTTTTCTTGGCTTACAGAAAATCCTGACCCTGAGTCCCATGTTTCTTCTACTGGTTGGATAATTCATGTGTTGGGCTTTGTAGGGAAGCTGAGTCGGCTGACTGAGGTATGGACAGAGCTGATTCCTGAGTTGGCAAGGGGCTGCTATTGTGCAGGGCCTGAACAGTGGGAGAGATCGGGGACAGACTACTGGGGTGACTCAATGCACACGGTGCCTGTTTGAGTTCATCGCCATGGGTGGCCCCCAGAACATGTAGCGCCAACCTGGTTGTGGCAAGTAGGCCCCTTTGATCTGGAGACTACTACAAACTACTCAGCATTTTTATTTTTGTGGTGCTGGGACTTGAACCCAGGTCTTGCACCCTACCACTAGGCAGGCGCTCTGACACTGAGCTACACCCTCAGGTCCATAAACTACTAACCTTGAAGCAGACCTGCCTAATTCTTACACAGCTAACTTGGTTCTCTTCCACTTGGGCTGCTGCTTCTCTGTGGAGTCAGGGGTGACATTTCTAAGTGTGTGTGTGTGTTTGGGTGTGTGTGTGTGTGTGTGTGTGTGTGTGTGTGTGTGTGTGTGTGGTCTCCCAGTATATTCAGAATTTCTCTGATTTTAATATGACCCATCTTCTTTTGCTACCTTGCCCTCAATCTACTATCCTTCTGGAAAGGGACTTGTTTTAGGCACAGACCTCTTTAGCAAGAGTATTAGGTTAACGACTCAAAAAGTGTGGTCCCGTGAAGGCCAGCTAGCTCCGCCTTGTTCCACAGATGGCATCTCCTTCGCCCCCGTCAGTCACCTTACTGGGCTTGCTCATCAGGGGACTCAGCTGTCATGGAGTGTATAACATGGAGTATGGTCATCAGTGCCAAAACAAACACGAAAACACAGGACGCACAGGAGCTTCATCCTGCGAATATCACTAATCACATGTACCATAATACAGACGTTACCATGTGAAAACTCAAGTTGACACTGAGTTGCTGCAATGAAACGGATACTTTTTGAATTTTTTATTCAATTTTTTACCTTTTACAGTGCTGGAGGTAAAGCTCAGGGCCTTATGCATCCTAGGCAAGTGCTCTACCACTGAGCTGTATCCCCAGCCCTGCTCTACTCCTTTTTCATTGTAGAAAGCAGATCCTAGCCAGGTGTGGTGGTGCACGCTTGTAATCCCAGTACTTGGGAGGCTGAGACCGGAGGATCCGGGTTCACCGTCAGCCCCAGCTACTTAGTGAGGCCCTCTGCAACTTAGCGAGACCCTGTTTCAAAATAAAGAATTAAAAAAAAGGGGCTGGAGGTGTAGTCCAGAGGTAGAATGCCCCTGGGTTCCATCCCCAGTACCACTCACAAAATAATAATAATAATAACATAAGGTTGAGGGTATAGCTCAGAGGTAGAATGCTCCTGGGTTCCATCCCCAGTACCACAAAGAAAAAAAGAAAGCAGATCCTAATGAAAGTGAGACATCATGCAGGCTTAACCTCAAGTCTGCTGTAACACAGGATTAGACAGTCACTCATGAATATCAGCACTTGATTACTGATGACAAATGAGTGATAGTACACGCTGCCAGGGCTCTGGCACACCCATGGCTGCTCAACCTGTTCACAGGCCTGAGAGCATTTGGTCAGAGCTTCTGAAGCCCTCTTGGAGGACTCTGCCTCAGGGGGGTCCCTGAGCTGCGCTCTGACCTGAACTGCGCTCTGACCTATAGGTCATCTCTCATGGGCTCGCCCGCCCATCCCCACTCAGGGAGAACAGTAACGAGGGGATGAGGGAAAGCCTGGGCGGTCACCGCACCTGTCCAGCTGTCCCCACACCTAGACTGGCCCTCAGCCAAGGATTCCTGGGCTTCCCTGGCCCCACCCTTCCCAGTGGCTGTGCTGACTTTTTAGTTTTTGTTTTAGCCATAAATGTAAAAATTCAGAAGGCTAGTGTCATTGTACTTGCAGCCTTTTACAGTCCTACATAATACTTGAGAATGTGGTACTCTTCCCTGTGTATTAACTGTATCTTTTTTTTTTTTCCTGTGGTAAGGGGGATTGAACCCAGGGGCATTCTACCTCAGAGCTACACCCCCAGCCCTATTTTTTTATTCTTTATTTTGAAACAGAGTCTCACTAAGTTGCGGAGGGCCTCACTAAGTAGTTGAGGCTGGCTGCAAACCTGCAATCCTCCTGTCTCAGCCTTCCAAGTACTGGGTATTAACTATTTCTTAAGGTGATTCCTAGCCAGGGGTGATGGCATACATCTATAATCCCAGTATTTTGGAGACTGAGACAGGAGGATGGCAGGTTCAAGGACAGTCTCAACAACTTAGTGAGACTTTCAACAACCTAGTGAGACCCTGTTTCAAAATGGCTGAGGGTGTAGTTTGGAGGTAGAATGCCCCTAGGTTCGATCCCCAGTACAGCCGGGCGTGGTGGCGCACACTTGTAATCCCAGTACTTGGGAGGCGGAGACCAGAGGATCCAGGTTCTCAGCCAGCCTCAGCTATTTAGTGAGGCCCTCCGCAACTTCGTGAGACCTGGTTTCAAAATAAAGTATAAAAAATAGGGCTGGGGGTGTAGCTCGGAGGTAAAACTCCCCTGGGTTCAATCCCTGGTACCGCAAAAAAAAAAAAAAAAAAAAAAAATCCCCAGTACTACATTAAAAAAGTGATTCCTACCTTGATTTTTAAACCTTTTTGTTAATTATTTATTGATAATAAATTATATTATGCCTCTTGGAAATACTTGCAGAAAATAAAATTCATTTTTATTTTTATTTATTTATTTATTTATTTTTTTGCAGGATCTGGGTTCTCAGCCAGCCTCAGCTACTTAGTGAGGCCCTCCGCAACTTAGTGAGACCCTGTTTCAAAATAAAGAATAAAAATAGGGCTGGGGGTATAGTTCAGAGGTAGAATGCCCCTGGGTTCAATCCCCAGTTCTGAAAAAAAAAAATTGTCCTCAGTGTGTCTCTTCAAGAGTGTTTCCAGGTTTTGTAGTAGATGCAATTCCGGGTACATTTAGTGAGTTGAAGGGTTAAAGTACCCAGCACTGTCGCATATGGCGGTGAGCAGAATCACAGATGTTGATGATACCACATAATTAGTATTCTTTTATGTAAATGAAGGCTGTCAGCATGTTACCATAGTGTCTACTCTCTCTGAAGCTGGAATGTATGCCACTTGGTTTCACCAAGACCAAGCAGAATTAGTCCACGGTCCTTAGTTAAGAACGGAGAACAAGTCAATACTGTGAAGGAAGGAGAGAAAGAGAATGGAAATCTCCCTAAAGTAGATTATTTTTATTTTTTTCTATTTTTTTAACACCCCCCCAGAAACATTATTTCTGGTGATGCAGTTACTCATTTAAGAGCTGCTAAGAAATTTGCTGTTTGAGAACAATTGGAAGAGTCCAATTAAAAGACTATATATATATATATATATTTTGTACTGGGGGTTAAACCAAGGGGCATTCTACCTCTGAACTACACTGAACTACACCCCTAGCCCTATTTTATTTTTATTTTGAAACACGTTCTCGCTAGGTTGATGAGAGTTACTACTTGCTGAGGCTGTCCTGGAATCTGCAATCCTCCTGTCTCAGGCTCCCAAGTACTGGGATCACAAGCATGCACCACCACAACCAGCCATTATATTTTTAAGGTATAGGTTTTTTGAAAGATAATCATAATGTTCAGTCTCTCCTGGAGACATTTATTTACTTATTTATTTATTTATTTATTTATTTATTATTATTTATTTTTGTGATACTGGGGATTGAACCCAGGGGCATTCTACCTCCGAACTACACCCCCAGTCCTATGGGGGTTTTTTTGTTTTTTGTTTTTTTCTTTTTTCCGGTACCGGGGATTGAACCCAGGGGTGTTTTATCTCTGAGCTACACTCCCTGCCCTATTTTTTATACTTTATTTTGAAACCGGGTCTCATGAAGTTGCGGAGGGCCTCACTAAGTAGCTGAGGCTGGCCGCGAACCCCGATCCTCCAGTCTCTGCCTCCCAAGTACTGAGATTACAAGCGTGCGCCACCATGCCTGGCCCCTATGTTTTTTTTTAGTCTTTATTTTTTATTTTTTTTTACTTTATATGTATGTATGTATGTATGTATGTATGTATTTTGCAGTACTGTGGATTGAACCCAGGGGCATTCTACCTCCGAGTTACACCCCCAGCCCTATTTTTGTATTCTTTATTTTTGAAACAGGGTCTCACTAAGTTGCAGGGGGCCTCACTAAGTAGCTGAGGCTAGCCACAAATCTACCATCCTCCTGTCTCAGCCTCCCAAGTACTGGGATTACAAGCGTGTGCCACCATGTCCAGCTCATGGAGATTTTTAAAAAATGATGTGAGCCATGTGTAGTGGCACACACTTTAATTCCAGTACTTGAGAGGCTGAGACAGGAGGATTACAGGTTCGACACCAGTCTCAGCAATTTAGTGAGACCCTGTTTCAAAATAAAAAATAAAATAAGCCAAGCATGGTGGTGCATGCTTGTAATCCCAGTACTTGGGAGGCTAAGACAGGAGGATCCGGGTTCTCAGCCAGCCTCAGCTACTTAGTGTGGTACCGGAGATTGAACCCAGGGGCATTCTACCTCTGAGCTACATCCCCAGCCCTATTTTTTAGTCTTTATTTTGAAACAGGGTCTCACTAAGTTGCGGAGGGCCTCACTAGGTAGTTGAGGCTGGCTGCGAACCTGTGATCCTCCTGTCTCAGCCTCCCAAGTACTGGGATTACAAGTGTGCGCCACCATGCCCGGCTTTGATTCCAGTTTTTTAAGTAAATCTATGGTAATTCAAAAAGCAAATGCTGCCAGGTGTGTGGGTGCACACTTGCAATCCCAGTACTTGGGAGGCTGAGACAGGAGGATCGCAGGTTCGCGGCCAGCCTGAGCTACTTAGTGAGGCCCTCTGCAACTTAGTGAGACCCTGTTTCAAAATAAGGAATAAAACATAGGGCTAGGGCTGTAGCTCGGAGGTAGAATGCCCCTGGGTTCAATCTCCAGTACCACAAAGAACAAAGAAATGCAAATGCTAATATTGTGTCAGGTTACTTTCACTGTGTGCAGATCAACCCAGGGTCTGCAGGGCAGGTGTTCACACAGCTGATCTATAAAGGATGTAGAACTATGCAGACATCCCGTTCTTTCCCAGCCCCACTGCACATCTGTCTGTTTTGGACACTGGGTGCCTGTCCCACTGAATGATAAGTGTTTCTTTTGTGTGTGTGGGAGATACTGGGGTTTGGGCCCGGGGCATTCTACTTACAAGCTACACCCCCAGCCCTTTGTATTTTTTATTTTGAAGCAGGGTCTCACTAAATTGCTGAGGCTCTCCTCAAACTGCAATCCTCCTGTCTCAGCCTCCCAAGCCACCATGCCTGGCTTGGATGATATGTTTCAAGTGGAAATGTTAGAATCATTGTAACCTTTGAGAATATGAAGGGAAAAGCTATACATGTCAGAAAAATAGAACCTAGAACTTGTCTTTCAGTTCTGAAATAAAGTGATCGGAGTATGTATGGGAGGTGGTTTCAACACATTCTTTCTCACACGGAGCCTACCTGAGATTGTGTTCCTTTTACTCTGTCTCTTTCTCTCTCATGTGTTGGTTAAGGTACCTTTTTTCTTTTAGGTCACTTTTGGGAGGTTTTCATGATCAGACACGGTTTTCCTTTATAGAAACTGTCTTTGAGCTTAGATCAGTGTGGTGCGGTACGGAGTGGCCCTATGTTTTCCTGAATGGATTTACTCTGCCATATGGCAGGTTAGTGAGTCACCACGACAGATTTATAGTGGGAAGAGGGCTGTGCAGGAGAGGATGCGTGGGATCAGCAGATTTATAGATCAGAAAATGAAATCAGAAGAAAGAATTTCCCATGTGCCCCTTCCATGTGGCGGGGCTCCATGGAGAGGGTGTGGGATGGTTTTTTAAGTGTTTTTTCCATTTTAGCTGTTTGGTTGTTCCAGCATATGTTTTCTAGCACAAGAGTTGATCTTATAAGGCATCAGTGTTCTGGGTGTTGAATTACTGTATTCCTGTTTACAGAAATATTCCCTCTTTGTAGGATGTGAAGCTGTGCTGTATTTTATAGGATAGGATCTTGGTGGCAATTAATTTCCTGAAGACACATCAAGACAAAAGCGGGAATTGATCATGCATCAGGTTTTGAGTTATAAGAGGAGACTGTTTAGCCAGGTGCTATGGTCCAGGCCTGTGATTCCAATACTTGGGAGGCTGAGACAGGAGAATTGCAAGTTACAGGCCAGACTCAGCAACTTAGCAAGACCCTCAGCAACTTAGTGAGGGCCTCACTAAGTAGCTGAGGCTGGCCGTGAACCTGCAATCCTCCTGTCTCAGCCTCCCAAGTACTGGGATTACAAGTGTGTGCCAACACGCCCGGCTGGTTACCACTGCTTTAAAAAGCATTCTCCACTGGGCGTGGTGGTGCACACCTGTAATCCCAATACTTGGGAAACTGAGACAGGAGGATCACAGGTTCCAGGCAGCCTCAGCAACTTAGCAAGACCCTCCTTCAAAATAATAAATAAAATAGAGCTGGGGGTGTAGTTCAGAGGTAGAATGCCCCTGGGTTCAATCCCTAGTACCGCAAAAAAGAAGAAAAAAGCCACAGCCAGGCGTGGTGGCGCATGCTTGTAATCCCAGTACTTGGGAGGCGGAGACTGGAGGATCCAGGTTGGCGGCCAGCCTCAGTTACACTTAGTGAGGCCCTCCGCAACTTCGTGAGACCCGATTTCAAAATAAAGTATAAAAAATAGGGCCAGGGGTGTAGCTTGGAGGTAGAACGCCCCTGGGTTCAATCCCCAGTACCACCAAAAAAAGAAAAAAGAAAAAGGCCTCAGTAGTTGGGTTAAATACTAAAATTCTAGTAGCCACTCTTGTCCTAAATCAGATTTATCTAAATCTTTACTTACCTATCCTTGCAGTAAAGGTGAACATTTCCCCACCCTTTCTACCAGATGATGTAAATCTTCTTTTGAAAAAGACACATGAAACGTATTTAAACTGAGGCCTAGGGTCTACCTCCATAGATATCATTAAAATGATACTTTGTGAGTCAGGCGTGGTGCCGCATGCTTGTAATCCCAGTACTTGGGAGGCTGAGACAGGAGGATTGCAGGTTCAAGGACCGCCTCAGCCAGTAGTGAGACTTATCAAGCTAGTGAGACCCTGTTTCAAACTAAAAATAAAATAGGGCTGGGGGTGTGGTTTGGAGGTAGAATGCCCCTGGGTTCAATCCTCAGTACTGGAAAAAAAAAAAAAAGAAGATACTTTGTGGAAGACTTTTTTCATATCTTTTTTTTGTACTGAGGATTGAACCCAGGGCATTCTACCTCTGAGCTACACCACCAACCCTATTTTTTAGTCTTTATTTTGAAGCAGGGTCTCACTAAGTTACGGAGGGCCTCACTGTGTAGCTGAGGCTGGCCGCGAACCTGCGATCCTCCTGTCTCAGCCTCCCAAGTACTGGGATTACAGGCGTGCGCCACCACGCCCGGCTGCCTGTTTTATTACTTATTTTGAAACAGGGTCTCACTAGGTTGCTGAGGGCCTAAGTTACTCAGGCTGTCCTCGAACCTGTGATCCTCTAGTCTCAGCCTCCCAAGTACTGGGATTACAGGCGTACATCACTACGCCCGGCTCTTTTTCATATTACAGTACCCTATACCTCGGCTTTGAAATACATTGAAACCAACCTGAGATTGCATTTTTCTTTTCTTTTTTAATTTTTTTTTTTTTTTTGGTTCTGAGGTTCGTCTCTCTACTAGTATTTGAAACACATTGAAGTTTCAACTTTTAAAGGAACTTTCAAAGAAACCAATTTTGATTTAAAAACTAACGCATCTTGAGTTGAAATGCCAGTTGCAAGCTAGGGGGTTATTTTGCTGAAAGTATTTTTTTTCTCTTTCGGGGGGCTCTACCGTGCCAGGTTAAGAGAGCGAAGGCTGCGCTGAGACATGGATAGATGCAAACATGTGGGGCGCTTACGGCTCGCCCAGGACCACTCGATCCTGAACCCGCAGAAGTGGCGCTGCCTGGAGTGCGCCACCACCGAGTCGGTGTGGGCGTGCCTCAAGTGCTCGCACGTGGCCTGCGGCCGCTACCTCGAGGACCACGCGCTGAAGCACTTCCAGGAGACGGGGCACCCGCTGGCCATGGAGGTCCGGGACCTGTACGTGTTCTGCTACCTGTGCCAGGACTACGTGCTCAACGACAACCCGGAGGGGGACCTGAAGCTGCTGCGCAGCGCCCTGCTGGCGGTGCGGGGCCAGCAGCAGGACGCGGCCTCGCGGCCCGGGCGCACGCTGCGCTCCACGGCGCTGGCGGGCGAGGACGTGGCGCCGCCGCAGCGCGCCGCGCAGGGCCAGCCGCGGATGCTGGCGGCGCTGCGGTACCGGCGCCGGCGCCTGCTGGCCCGGGCGCTGCGGCGGTGGTTCGAGCGCAGCTCGCGCGGCCGGGCGCAGCTGGAGCAGCGGCGGCGGGAGGAGGCGCTGCAGCGCAAGAAGGAGGCGGCGCGGCAGCGGCGGCGCGAGGTGAAGCGGCGGCTGCTGGAGGAGCTGGCCAGCGCCCCGCCGCGCAAGAGCGCCCGCCTGCTGCTGCACGCGCCCCGGCTCGCCGGCGCCGCCGCCCGCCGCGCCCCCGCCGTGCCGCCCGGCGTCACGGGCCTGCGCAACCTGGGCAACACCTGCTACATGAACTCCATCCTCCAGGTGCTCAGCCACCTGCAGAAGTTCCGGGAGTGCTTCCTGAAGCTCGACCCCTCCGCCACCGAGCACCTGTTCCCCCCGGCCATCTCGGGCAGGCCCGCCAGCAGCGCCCCGGAGCTGGCGGCGACCTGCGAGCGGGAGGGCCTCTGCCGGAACGGGGCCTCCCTCAGCCGCAGCCTGGAGCTCATCCAGAACAAGGAGCCCGGCTCCAAGCACATCTCCCTCTGCCACGAGCTGCACACCCTCTTCCGAGTCATGTGGTCCGGGAAGTGGGCGCTGGTGTCGCCCTTCGCCATGCTTCACTCCGTGTGGAGCCTGATCCCTGCCTTCCGTGGCTACGACCAGCAGGACGCGCAGGAGTTCCTCTGCGAGCTGCTACACAAGGTGCAGCAGGAACTGGAGTCGGAGGGCTCCACGCGACGGATCCTCATCCCCTTCTCCCAGAGGAAGCTCACCAAACAGGTCTTAAAGGTGGTGAATACCATCTTTCATGGGCAGCTGCTCAGTCAGGTAGGTGTGCGCCCACCCCAGCCCGCCTCTGCCCGGATTCTCTGCTGATCGGGATAGCCAGGTGTGCTGTGCCTGTGCCTGCTGGGGTGGTCACTGTACTAACCGACCACCTTGCCGGTGGACTTGCCTACCCTTGCAGGCCAGATTTTTGGTTCAGCTGGTCATGGCACTTTATTTTCAGTGAATGTCCTGATAATGCTGTGCTCTCGTTGGCATCCCATACTGTGATCACTTTTAGGAAACTGAATGGAGTTTTCCTATAACCCTGCTCCGTACTAGCTTGAAAGAGCATTCTTCCTTCTCTACCTACAAGAGAGACAGGTGGCTGGGAGCATGCCCAACCTTCCCGTTCCCCCATGACCTTTCATTTCCTGGATCTTTAGCCATGTAGGGACCTAAGCAAAGATTCACAGATGATACCTTGTGAGAATATGCAGAAAGAGAATTTTTATAGTTTTTTTTAAGGTACGCATTTTAGGAGATTCAGGCAAAATCTCTACACTGAGCTACTGAGGTTTTGTGTCTTGGTTTTTAGGGTTTTGAAAGACTGCTGTGTGGGATGGGAAGAGAAAGTTTATTGAGGCCAGTGAGTTGCATCTGGGAAAGTGATGGGGAGCGGGGCGTGGTGGCACATGCTTGCAATCCCAGTACTTGGGAGGCTGAGACCGGAGGATCCGGGTTTGCAGCCAGCCTCAGCTACTTTGTGAGACCCTGTTTCAAAATAAAGAATAAAAAATAGGGCTGGGAGTGGAGCTCGGAGGTAGAACGCCCCTGGGTTCAATCCCCGGTACCGCAAAAAAAAAAAAAAAAAGTGATGGGGAATTCTCATCCCAGTACTTTGAGGCTCTGCAGACAGAAGGATTGGGGTAGGGGTGCTGCAAGAAAAAAGGGCAAAAAGAGAGGCAAGTTGGCTTCATGGGAGGACAAAAGTCAGGAGGAAGAGTTCCAGGGTGAGGGAAGCAGCTGGCGCCCTGTGAGGCCTCCATCCCATCCCAGACTGACGGCTTGGATGCCTCGCGGTAACTTGGAGCGCGCTGCTGTGGCATCCGTGGTGGAGCACTGTGGGAAGGGAGAGAGAAGCATTGGGTATAGTCTGTGTGCTCTGTAGTTTTTCTTTTTTTTTTTTTGTGGTACTGGAGATGGAACCCAGGGGCCTTCTACCTCCAGGCTATACCCCCAGACATATTTTATTTTATATTTGGAAACAGGGTCTCGCTAAGTCGCTGAGTGCCTCACTAAGTTGCTGAGGCTGGCCTCGAACCTGCAATCCTTCTGTCTCAGCCTCCCAAGTACTGGGATTACAAGCGTGCACCACCACGCTCAGCTCTAGTTTTTCAATAATATAACTAGCGTCACATAGTTTGAAATGTACACCTAATGTAATATGCTCTCATTCTTTTAATTACAGGTGTATTATTTTAATGTTATGTATTTTGTGAAAATTATATACTTAGTTTTGGTAAAGGTATGTGTCTTGTATAAAGCAAGCAAAAATATGTGTGGGAAGCATGAAAATTATATAACCTGCAAATGTATCTTTTCCTTCTAGGTCACATGTGTATCATGCAATTACAAATCCAATACCATTGAGCCCTTTTGGGATCTGTCCCTGGAATTCCCTGAACGCTATCACTGCATAGAAAAGGGCTTTGTCCCTTTGAATCAGACAGAGTGCCTGCTCACTGAGATGCTGGCCAAGTTCACTGAGACAGAGGCCCTGGAAGGGAGAATCTACGCTTGTGACCAGTGTAACAGTGAGTGCTGTGGAGAATTGAGCGGGGTGGGGACTACAACTGCAAGAGCAACTGAAGGGGCTTCTTTTGCCCCTTAGTCCAAAGTAACACTGATGATGTTGAGTATTTGTTTGTGATACTGGGTATTGAACCCAGGGACATTCTACCTCCCAGCTATGCCCCTAGCCTTATTTTATTTTTGGCAAGAGTCTCCCTAAGTTGCTGAGAACCTTGCCAGGTTGCTGAGGCTGGCTTCAAATCCTTCTGTCTCAGCCTCCCAAGTACTGGGATTATAGATGTGCACCACCACACTCAGCTAGAATGAGTGGTTTTAAACTATCTTTTCAAGATCTTTTTCTCCCATTTTTTGAAAATAAGTGATATGGACTTTATGTATTAAAAGCTAAAGCCTAGGAGTTGTGCCTCCTTTGCCCCTCCCGAGTGACATATTTGTTATCTTGGGAGGTATTTGAAAGGGGTTCCTAAAATGGAGACTGAGAATGTTAGCACTTAGCTTCATTGGTATTCCAGGGGCACCGCTTAAGTTCATGAATGTAGAGTCTGACGATTATTACATTTAAATTCAGGTGGCATCGCCTGTTTGAGGGCTTGGTATCAGAAAAGCATGTTTTTGTTATGAATTGGTAGATTTAAAGTCTGTCAGAAGTGATGCTAAAGGTTGGTACAGTAGGACAAGGACAGCGAGTCTTAAGGTGCTCAGTGGCAGCTTCATGGATATTTTGTGCATTTGTTTTTTCCTTCACATGCTTGAAAGATTTGCATTTCAGAGGAAGCATTTCTGTATTGTTGCTTTAATTTAAATTGGGACTCTTCCCATATGGGTACATGGGGATCTTCTGCAGGGCCCTTCCATCTTACCATATCAACACTTAATGCTTCTATTAACCCAGCATGCACAGAGGAAATGCAGAGAAACTATAGAGAAGCTCATGTTTGGTTTTCTGGCATATAAAGACCTGGAAACTAAAAGTAAAAAATAATGGATTGTGCAAAGACCTAGAAATCAATTTGCAGCTATATAATAGTTTGGACTGTAAGTTTTGAAAACATTATTACATGTTACTATTATTACAGTGCTAGGGGTTGAACTCAGGGCTTTGTGTATGCCAGGTAACTGCTCTGCCACTGAGCAATACCCCCAGCCCTGAAAAAAGTCTTATGGTAGCACTTCTTAGCTCATTAAGTCCCAAGTTTTAAATTCTGCAGATATTTCAACAAAATTAATATGGGTGCATTAAAATATATTGGGATAATAATATAGAGCATATATATTATAATTATATTCTTATTATATACATATATTACATAATTATAATTACATTATACACTATATTTAAATTTGGGTTTTGTTTTGTTTTGATACTGGGGATTGAACCCAGGGGCATTCTACCTCCTAGCTACACCCCCAGCCCTTTTAATTTTTTTATTTTGAACTCAGAGTTGCTGACTGTCTTGTTAAATTGCTGAGGCTGACCTCGAATCTATGATCCTCCTATCTCAGCCTCCCAAATACTGGGACTACAGGTGTGCACCATTGGGCCAAGCCGATATTTTAAGTTTTTATAGGTGTTCCTCATTCAGATGTGGGGTAGGACAAAATCAGTTCATGTATTTTGCATTTGGTTTTTTAAAACAGTAAATTGTGGGAAACCTGTTCTATTCTTTGTAGAATCAGGACAAAAGCAAAAAAGTCATGCATGATATCACTTTGCCATTTTAAAACTTGGTATGTTTTACTTGGCTAATGGTAAACCCAATTGTCCTGTTCCAGTTTGAGATACAGAGGCAGGTGGGTTAAATTCTTGGGATTGCACCCAGGGGCATTTTACCTGCAAGCTACACCTCCAGCCCTTTTTATTTTTATTTTGAAACAGGGTCTCCCTAAGGTGCTGAGGCTGACCTTGAACCTGCAATCCTCTTGTTTCAGCCTCCCAAGTACTGGGATTACAGGCATGCACCACCACACCTGGCTGATTCATAAAGCTTTTTGCTTGTAAGGAACTAAAGGAGATTAACAGCTTTAACTTCATGATTCTTGGATATGATAGATTAGGCAAGAAGTACTTTTATTTATTTTTACAAGAAAGAAGTGTTTTTCTGCTCGCCAGATGTGCCAGTTCATCAAGCCTTCTCTAGGCAGGTACCAGTGATGGCAGGGAAGAAAAGCTCAGGAGGGGGTGAGCTGTGGCCTGTGATGTTTTAGAACTGTCAGTCTTCCTCCTCTCTGTGTGGCCACCTTCATCAGCTGGAGACAGAACTGATCGATCCCCATTGAATGAGGAATTTCTTTTTCTTTGTGAATTTCACTTTAGGGAAACAAAGGCGATTCTACACGGTCTCATCTTGGCTCACACACTCCCTCTGCTGAGGGTGGTGTTCCTGCCAGGTTCCCAAGCAGAGCTGCAGCTGGTGTCAAAAGCTGGTCATGACCTGGAATGGAAGATAGGGCCAGGCCTCTCTGTGAATGCTCCTCTGTTCATCCCGTGTCATGACTGCAGGTCCTGGTACAAGCTTTCGTGGCACACTCGAGCAGTCTGTTGTGAGCAGCTTCCTCTCCACATCCTATTGTCCCAGAAGGCTGTGAGAATGTCCCTGGGCTATGTTTTGCTACCTTTCACAAGTGCTACCGACAGGACTTGTGTGATGACATGAGGACCATTAGAGCAACAGCTAGAGAAAACCGACAGGCACCTCGGTGGACTACTCATTTTATATTCCCACCATTTACCTCTTTAGTGATCAGCGAAGGGTTATAAGAGTAGGCTTCTGGTGGAAATTAAGAGAATTTTATTTCCATTGTTCATTTGCTAAAAATTTATTTATTTATTTATTTATTTATTTATTGTGGTACTGGGGATTGAACCCAGAGGCATTCTACCACTGAGCACTGAGCTACACTACCCAGCCCTATTTTATTTTTTAATTTTGAAACAGGGACTTGCTAAGTTTCTGCACACTGGCCTTGAACCTGTGATCCTCCCATCTCAATTCAATAGCTTTAAAAACAAAATGAGACTCAGCACTGGTTCCGTGTTGGAGCGGGTGAACTTAGCTGGCCTGCCAGTCTTGTCCTGCATGCTCAGTAGTGTGCTTTACACAAGAACCATGTTCAGAAATTAAGTACAGCATTAAAAATAGACCAGCAGTGTTTATTTTCTGAATATTTGTATATGCTATAAACAAATTATGCTGGGGAAAAGTGTTTTAAGTATTCTATCCTTTTTTAAAAAAATTTTTTAAATATTATTTTTTGCAGTACTGGGGATTGAACCCAGGGGCATTCTACCTCCGAGCTACACCCCCAGCCCTATTTTTTTTTTTTTTTTTTGTGGTACCGGGATCTAACCCAGGGGTGTTCTACCTCTGAGCTACACCCCCGGCCCTATTTTTTATACTTTATTTTATACTTTATTTTTTATACTTAATTTTTTATATATTTATTTCGTGAAGTTGCAGAGGGCCTCACTAAGTAGCTGAGGCTGGCCGCGAACCTGCGATCCTCCTGTCTCAGCCTCCCACGTACTGGGATTACAAGCGTGCGCCACCACGCCTGGCTGTATTCTATCCTTTAGAAATCTTATCCTTTTTGTCTTTTTCCTAGGCCTCAATACATAAATTGTATACATTATTCCCCATTTTACTGGTGAGAAAACTGAGGTATAGAGTTTTTAATAATTTATTCATTTAGCATACAACCAACTGTGAGTAGGAAATAGAGATAGGCCTATTTAATGAAAACAAAAAGCTTTTTAAAGTTGCAGTACATCATAACCTAAGTTAGAAGTGTACAGTCACGGAATCCCTGGTATATTCACTTCTGCGTGCACACTGTTGCAGTGACCTCCATGGTATTCTGCCAGTGAATGCGCGACATCCGGAGGGTGCCATCCTGAACCCATGCCAATTTTGGAAGTTGCCAATGGCAAAAATTTGAAAGTAAGCCAGGCGCGGTGGCATATGCTTGTAATCCCAGTACCAGGGCGACTGAGACAGGAGGGTTGCAGGTTTGTGACCAGCCTCAACAACTTGTGAAGTGCTCCGCAACTTAGTGAGACCCTGTTTCAAAATAAAGAATAAGGGTTGGGTGTGGTGGTGCATGCTTGTAATCCCAGTACTTGGGAGGCTGAGACAGGAGGATTGCAGGTTCAAAGCCAGCCTCGGCAATTTAGCAAGGCTCTCAGCAACCTGGGAGACCTTGTTTCCAAGTAAGAAATACTTGGGCTGGTGGTGTAGCTTAGAGGAAGAATGCCTCTGGTTCAATCCCCAGTACCACTAGATAGATAGATAAATGATAGATAGATAGATAGATAGATAGATATGATAGATACTTAGATGGATGGATGGATAGATAGGGCTGGGGGTGTAGCACAGAGGTAGAACGGCCCCTGGGTTGAATCTCCAGTACCACACACACACACACACACACACACACACACAATTGAGAGAAGATATATCAGAATTAGGTTTGGTTGCTTGTAACAAGCAACCCAAGTAACAATGAGATAAAATTGTATTGTTGCACTTTATAGAAGAAGTCTGAAGGCCATTAGGGGCTGTTGTGGGAGCTGCATGGTCGTCAGGGCCCGAGCTCCTGCTCTCTGTTTTGCTCTCCTAGTGCAGGGCTTACCTCCTCAAGGTCATCTCATGGTCCCGCAGAAATTCTAGAAAGCTGGGAGGCACAAAGGGATGAGCTTGCGAGTGAGTGAGCCTCCTTCAGCTCCTTCCCAGGAGCTGTTCAGCGCTCCGGAGCCACGCCGTGCGGCCGAGAAGCTGGGAGTGGATTCTTACAGAGGGTGGCATTGCTGCCCTGTACAATACCGGGGTTCCAATATTGAGAAACCAGGAGAATGCATACTGAGTGGCAAGTCATTGTCTCTGCCATTGCTAGGAAAGAATGAGACTCCTCACAGCCTATGTCTTATACCCCCTAACCATATAGGCAAACGACGAAAATCCAACCCCAAACCCCTTGTTCTGAGTGAAGCTAGAAAGCAGTTAATGATCTACAGACTACCTCAGGTCCTCCGGCTGCACCTTAAGAGATTCAGGTGAGCTTGCTCTGGGAGTCCCAGGTGGCCCGAGCTGTGGGAAGAGCCGCCTCAGGGCTTGGAGGGGGAGACCATTTAGTGTTGGGAGGGGAAGACTATTCCCTTGAGCCCTTGCACTAAGAGGTTAAAGGGCTCGCATTCATGAGGCGAGCCCTGTTGTCTCCCTTGCACTGGGTATCTGTGAGATTCTCTCGCCTGGCTTGGACTTACAGAGATTCATCTTCAAGGATGAAATATAAAACGATCCATCCATGAAAAGGGCAGGTAGTAAACTGTAACAAGATTGTTGCCGGGATTGCTTGCTTGGAGATTTCTAGGCCTAACGTACTTTGTGGAACACTCACAGCAAATATATGTGGACATTATTACCATTCATTGATGGCAAAGCCAAAGCCGGAGGGTCTTCTCCCGTCCCTGTTGTACCTGCCTCTCCCTGTGATCACACTGCCAGTTTTCATTGTAAGAAGTTTATGTCCATGTTCTAGGTGGTCTGGCCGTAATCATCGAGAGAAGATTGGGGTCCATGTCGTCTTTGACCAGGTATTAACCATGGAACCTTACTGCTGCAGGGACATGCTCTCCTCTCTTGACAAAGAGACCTTTGCCTATGATCTCTCCGCCGTGGTCATGCATCACGGGAAAGGGTTTGGCTCAGGACACTACACAGCCTATTGCTACAACACAGAGGGAGGTGCGTGTGCTTTACTCTGTGGGGTGGGGGACACGGAAAAGGGTTTGTTCGTCCACATTTTATTGCTTTCCTTTTATGTCCATCCCACAGATCACCTAGGGGGAAATTACACATTAAAATCCAGTGGAAAGAATCACGATAGTTGGATTCAAATTTTGGATATATACTCAGTAACAACATAAGATTATCCTAAGAATTAAAATGCCCTAACACATGTAAATGCTTAGATAGAGCCGGGCGTGGTGGCCCGGCTGTCATCCTGTCATCCCATACTTGGGAGGCTGAGACAGGAGGATCACAGGTTTGAGGACAGCCTCAGCAACGTAGTGGTCATGGTGGCACACGCCTGTAGTCCTAGTACTTGGAGGGAAAGACCGGGAAACTGCAGATTCAAGGCCAGCCTCAGCAACATAGCGAGACCTCAGCAATCTAGCGACACCCTGTTTCAAAACAAAAAAAATACAAAGGGCTGGGGGTGTAGCTCAGAAGTAGAATGCCCCTGGGCTCAATCCTCAGTACCACAAAAAAAGTACATAAGGCCTGCTCACTCAGTGTTGGAGGTTATCATAGTATTACCCATAGTGTTGGGTATTGATAGTACTCCTACTGCTGTGGTAATGCTACTGCTGTAGCCCTCAGCTTCCTTCCTGACTGCAGAAGCAATGGTTCCTGTGTAACCTCATGGTGCTCTGCTCTGACTCGCAGTCGCCCCGCTCATGACAGAGCTGAAGGCATCATAGCACTTTCTGTGTCCTCGCTACCTCCCTTACTCTGGAGAGTGTAGGATGCCAGGGCCTCTCCGAAGGAGCTGCCAGTCTTCGTCCCTGGGGTGAGCTTCGAAGCTCCATCCTGAGGCACATAGGCTGCAGAGGTGTTTTCGGCGGTGCCCTGGGGCAGTCAGAGCCTGAAATTCGATGGGTTTTTTATCCTTCTAAATTTTCCATTATGGCTCCCCTCTATTTCCGTTCCTCTCCTCTTCCCACTGCTTAGTCCCCAGTATCCTGGCTGTCTTTGTGGAAGGCTCTAATCGGTAATGAAGACGCCTGAGTAAAATGAGGACAAAAGTTACAGTCCGTCGATACTGTAAGCAGTATGGATTGTATCGCGGTTTTGTGGTCGGGTTCGGTAGGGTGAAAGCCAGTGGTTACAGGAAGCCCAGTTTCACTTTCTTGTCCCTTCCCTCACCACCAGTGACCCAAGGGTGGCTCTATTCAGAACTCCTCTGCTACTTCTTCATCTCTGGGTTTTGCAGCCGACTGGACACGTGAATCGGGTGGTCATTTTCTCTTTCTCTCCTTTGGTTCCTAGGTTTTTGGGTCCACTGCAATGACTCAAAGCTGAATGTATGCAGTGTGGAGGAAGTGTGCAAAACCCAGGCGTACATTCTTTTTTACACTCAAAGAACAGTGCAGGGCAATGCAAGGATCTCAGAAACACAACTCCGAGCTCAGGGGCAGCCCAGCAACAAGGATGAAGGCAGACCACAGACATTCCCCTGACTGGGAGGCATGTATCAAAGACTGGCTCTTACTCTGTTGGCGTCATGCGTCTTTCCTCTGATAGGAAATGAGGCTTACGCAGGAACAGATCGCTAGGTTGGCCTCACTGGGTCTAGAGGAGAAGGTGCCAGGTGATTCATGTCCTGTCAGAATTTGTAGTCACTTTCTTTTGAATGCATTTGGAAACTCTCTCCTTTCATAAAACAAATCAAAAGGAGTAACTTCTATGAAGATTCTTTCATCAGTTGCTTCTGAACATAGCGGGATCTGGGTGGAGAAAAGGGGAGAGATTGCTTATCCAGCTGGGAGAGCAGGCATGTCTTCTTTCCATTATGTGGGTGCCCTACTAAGCAGGACCTCGTAGCAGCACCAGAAGAATGCTCCCGCCGTGAGCAGCCTGGACAGAGCATGTGAGGAGGGCCCGGGCGGCAGCCTGCTGGGTGGGATTGGTTCCAAGGGGGGAGGTGAAGTCTAAAGAGTTATTCCCACAAGGGAGTAACCTTCAAGGGTTGGAAACTTGCAAACTTCCTTTTTTAGGGGATAGTAATTGAAGAGTGGAGTGAGACACATGGAACAAATTTCCCCCATGCAAAACAGGATGGTCTAAGACTGGCATGAACATCCCTTCCTTTTAAAGAAGGGACAGTTCATCTAGGGAAGCAATAGACCAGTACGTGTTTTGTTGCGTGCTGAGCCGAGGGGCACTCCTGGCTACCCCAGTTCTTAGCAGTGTCCGGGTTAGGTGTAGGGCAGCTCGTGTTCAGTTTCTGCTGGTCTGTAGGTGGTTGTCTGAGGCTTCCTCGCGCAGTGAGGGCGGGCAGGGCTTACCTGAGTGCCTCTGCCCATTCTCACCTTGGCCTAGCATGCAGCTTCCTTGCACCCGGAGAGGTGGAGCATTGGTGTGCCTACGGTTTGGGAGTTTCCTAGGGCAGGGGGATTGCTTAGGCGCCCACCCCTACGGGTCCAGTTTGTTGCTGATGGCCCTGGCCTGTCTCCTTCCCAAGCTGCTGCTCCCTCCTGTTGCTCTACCCGCCTGTCCTCAGCCCATCAAAGAAAGAAGCGAGAGTTCCCTGTCCTTTCACTCCAGGGCTAGGAAAAGATACATTTCTTTTGAAATTGGGTCAGTTTCTAAATGGAATGAGATTGACAGACAAAAGCCTTCCTTGCCACCAGGCACCAGAGTTTCCCTTCCCAGTGAAAGGGAAGGCACCCCTGTCACTGTGGTGGTCGCTGCAGTGAGCCCCAGCCTGTCCCTATGAACACTCATCTTTTGACTGAGTATATCATATTAATGTTTGAATTCAGGTAGAAGTACAGTTGTCACTTGAAAGGAGTAGATGTGGAAGGGAGTTTGGGGAGGGGTGGGAAGTGGGGAAAGAGGCTAAAGAATGAGGGTTATAGCTTTAGCAGTGCTGATGAGCCACATTTCCCAAACAGATCTGTAGCATTTGCTGTTGACCTCTTTTGAGACGAACTCTCCCATAGGACCTGGCAGACAGCACAGAGGCATGGAGGAAATTCAGACAGAAAATGGCTCACCCTGCTAGGGAAGGAGTGACTATATTTTAAATTAAACTTGCTTTTTCCAACACTGTGAGGTTTCTGTAACATTTAGCTTTTATTTGGAAGCGATAGCGTATGGCATTTTTATGCTGTTTGGTTTATATTGTCTACTGCAGGCTTCTTTGTATAAGCTTTACCGGGCCCGCCCTCTCCTGGACACTGTTTTAAAGTGTCACAGCTGCCACGCTGCCGAGGCTCTGCCGTGAAGCTGTACTCTCTTGAGGTATGCGTTCCTAAGTAGGCACGACTGGCTATGGCTTGTTGTGGCTCTAGGAAAGCCCAGTAACAAAGAACGGAGGAGAGTAAGAAGTCAAGGAAACGGAACCGCGCCTCATCTTGCCTCCTGTGTTTCTTATTCTAGAAAGAGAACTGGCAAGATAGAGAAGAACTAATAGAGCATCTGCTTCACCCCTCTGGCTGTCCAGGGGGACATACTTATTAATAAACATAAAAATTAATGGAAAAATTAAGAGATCTTCAAGTTTGATTTTAAAAAATAGTTTTATACTGAAACTATAAGGATTATTAAGCAGATTAAGAACCTTGTAAAATAAGTGCTTAACTTATCTGAGCACTCATGTATCAAATTAATAAAATCATTTAAAATGAGTTAGAACAGAAACCAACATCAGAGTCTCCACTGAGCGACACTTAGGAAGCTGCCACTGCAGTCAGACACCTCAGGTACCAGAAGCAGCAGCACCAGACACTGTTACTAAGTTAGTACTGAAGGAGGTTTTTATTACAGAAAAGAGTTCACCACTGCACGAGCCAGCGGTGGTCGTGCGGGAAATGTCCCTTTGCCTTTTATTTATTTACACGTTGGAAGTACATGAATGTCTCGATCGCATCTTGCATTAATTGAAACATTTAAAGAAAATAAGAACAAATAGAAGTTGACTAGCTGCTGCCAAATCAAACCCAAGATCTCCTACTGAACCTTAATGGGCCTGCTTCCCTCCAGGCCAGTCTTTAGTCCCGCTCCAGGAAGCCTTGGTAGTTGGCTGGTGTTTCCTTGCTGCTGTAGCCAGCCCAGATGAATGCACCCTGGCCCTCCAGATGTCTTACCTCAGTCTAGCCTGGCCTGATACTTGTGGTCGCCTCTGAGACCAGCCTCCATGCAAGTGTAAAAAATTACGAGTGCCCTTGGCAGCCAGGAACCGAAGTTCTTATTAAATGGTGGACAGAGCTCTTGCCAACTTTGATCCAGCCCCTCTCACGCTGAGGTGGGGGTCAGTGCCACCCTGTGAAGAATTCCCAGATGTCTCTTTAAAAACGTCATGAATAAAACTGGAAACTGTAGAAGTGTTCATGTGTCCTATGGACTCAATAGCAGAGCTTATTTTTGTTTTTAATGGCAAAGCTTCTAGAGTCAATGACTGTATGAGTTCCCTACTCTGGCTACGCGTACAGCTCCATCCAGGTACAGGGAAGAACCAAGGCGGTGGACGGGCAGGCAGCGGCAGGCAGTGGGCAGGCCCCGGCAGGAGCCCGAGAGGTCGACAGTAGCACAGAATGAAAACTCGTCTGCGGGTGGGGTGGGACGGGGTGGGCAAGGAGGGAGAATGGAGTTTGTTTTACTTACTGATAAAGCTTTGTGAACTAATTTTATACAATTCATAAAATTGGTGCCTTGTACTCAATTATGGTTTGCATGAGATTGAAAAGATTAAAGGAGAGGATTCCTTCTTATTTCAAGTGGCAAATGGGTCTACGTAGTGTTTAAAGGACATTTGGTATCCCAGACTTTTTTAAAGCATTTCATACCTGTGTAAATGCAAATTTTTCTTACCAGCAAGTTCTGAAACTTTATTGTCATGTCCAAGTCGTTTGTGGTTGTGATTATTCATCCAATAACTGTCTTTCAAGGCGATTTGCCCACTGTTCTCAACATTAACTCTGGCCTTTTTAAATCGGCTGGAAGGCTGCCCCTTCCTAAGTGTGCAGTGTATCCCCATCTGGGGTTACAGTGTGGAAGTGGAAGGGTTGCTTTCCCAGCTGGTTGGGAGAGCACAAATGATCAGAGAGGCCTGTTAGTCTTCATCAAAACAATGACTGAAGCTGGGCAACTTATGGTAGAAGTCAAATGGAAAAGGTTCCTCTGGAAGTGGTACCTTCATTGGTTCTCAAGTTCTTTTGCACAAAAAATCAGGAAGCAGTATAGAAAACAGTCCCCTATATGTGAACCTGTTGATTGTAAGGCAGGCCAATGCACTGTGTAATATGCAGAGGGAATGAAGCAGAAGAGAAAACCCTGTCCCTCCCCAGGCAGGTGCCACGTGGCTGTGGCAGGTGGCGGCTGTGGACTGTGGCACTGAAGGCTGTGGAAGGGAGCCGTCTGCTCACTGCAGGGCTCTTCACAGCCAGTTTCTTTTTACTCCATTCAACCTTAAGGTTTCCACTGAGCTCGGAAGATTTCACTAAAGGATGTTTAAAAAGCTCACCATTCAAAGCATATTTGATAACTGGGTTCCCTGGCCTAGTTACTGGACTAATTAGGTGAAGAGCTGTATCTTTGGGATAAAACTTCCCAGGATCACTTAGTTTTTTTTACCAGGTAAGTATGCATCTCCCCCATGGCTCAGATCCCCCCCCCCATGGTACTGGGGATTGAACCCAGGGGTGTTCTACCTCTGAGCTACACCCCCGGCCCCGTTTTATTTTTTTTATTTTGAAACAGGGTCTCGCTAAGTTGCTGAAGCTGGCCCCGAACCTGTGATCTTCCTGTCTTAGCCTCCCAAGTACTGGGATTACAGTCATGGGCCACTACACCCAGCTCAGATTCTTTTTGTGTGTGTGTGTGTGTGTGTGTGTGTGTGTGTGTGATACCAGGGATTGAACCCAGGGGCATTCTACCTCTGTGCTACACCCCCAGCCCTAATTTTTATTCTTTTATTTTGAAACAGGGTCTCACTAAGTTGTGGAGGGCCTCACTAAGTAGCTGAGGCTGGTCGCAAACCTGCAATCCTTGTCTCAGCCTCCCAAGTACTGGGATTACACGCATGCACCACCACACCCAGCTTCAGATTCTTTTTTTTTTTTTTGCCTTACTGGTGATTGAACCCAGGGGCATTCTACCTCTGAGCTCCACCCCAGCCCTATTTTTTATTCTTTTATTTTGAAACAGGGTCTCACTAAGTTGCAGAGGGCCTCACTAAGTAGCTGAGGCTGGCTGCAAACCTGGATCCTCTTGTTTCAGCCTCCCAAGTACTGGGATTACAAATGTGCGTCACCACGCCCGGCTTCAGATTCTTTTTAAAATCAGCGCTAAAGCTGAAAAGCACCTTCTAAATAGGACTGTGCATTTAGTTTCTATCTTCCATGTTTAATAAGCATTCCCTTGGTCTAGGGCTGTGACTTTAAACCACATTACTGTAATTACACCATAGCCACTACAGCTTGGAAGCAGTCATGTTTGTAGACTCTTTTCATATTTAGGCTGCCATGTTCCATTTAAAATTCAACTCGCTGTGGGGATGTAGTTCAGTGGCAGAGCACTTGCCTAGCATGCATGAGGCCCTGGGTTCAGCTCCCCAGTACAGAAAAAAAAAAAAGAAAATCCAACTAGCCAGAAATTTTTGGAGTAGTGTGTATTAACAAGCCACAGCTGACAAGTGTGACAGGATCTAAAATTGACTTCCTAGCCGGGCATGGTGCTGCATGCCTGTAATCCCAGTACTTGAGAGGCTGAGGCAGGAGGATCACAGGTTTGAGGACAGCCTCAGCAACTTTGTGAGACTCTCATCAACCTAGTGAGCCTGTTTCAAAAATAAAAATAAAATAGGGCCGGGCGTGGTGGCGCACGCTTGTAATCCCAGTACTTTGGGAGGCGGAGACCGGAGGATCCGGGTTCACGGCCAGCCTCAGCTCTTTCTCTCTCTCTCTACCTAGTGAGGCCCTCTGCAACTTTGAGACCCAGTTTCAAAATAAATATAAAAAAATAGGGCTGAGGTTTAGCGCAGAGGTAAAACGCCCCTGAGTTCAATCCCC
>PVJS01026180.1:0-27212 GCA_004027185.1 Glis glis | reverse complement strand
GAAAAAAAAAAAAAAAAAAAAAACCACAGACGAGGTCATTTATGAAGAAGAGAAAGTTACTCTCACAGTGTGGCATCTGGAAGACCAAGCCCAGGATATCTGGTGAGGGCTGCCTCCTCTGCAGGGGAGGAACACTGGGTCCTCACGGGGCAGACGGGCAAGAGAGCCTAATGCTGTTTTTATAAGGGTCTTAATCCCATCCATGGGCGGTGGAGCCCTCAGGACCTGACCTCTTAACACCACCATATTGACCGTTAAATTTCAACATCTGAATTTTGGAGGGGACACATTCAAACCATACCACTACCTACTTCAAGATTTATTGTAAAGGTATAGTAATCAAGACACTTTAGTATTGGCATTAGGATAGATAAATTATGGAATAAAATAGAGTAAAAAATAGAACCATATGTATATGGTCAAATATGCTAAAGTGTTGGTGAGGATGTGGAGCAACTAGAATTTTTACACAGTGCTTATGGGAATATAAAATGGTAAAACCCTTTGGAAAATAGTTTGTTGGTTACTTATAAAGTTAAACATATCTACCCTTGGTCTATCAAGTCTACGCCTAGATATTTATCCCAGAGAAATGATACTAATGCCCATAAGAAGCTTTTTATAAGGATGTTTATAGCATCTCCTTCATAATAGCCCCAAGTGGGAACGATCTGAGTGCCCATCAACAGAATGGTTACACCAGCTGTGGTGCTTCATACAGTGGAATCCGAAAACTCAGTGAGCAAAGAGACAAACCATGGAAACGTGCGGCAACACGGCTCAATCCAAAAACATGTTAAGCAAAGCCAGACGTGAAGCAGCTTAAACCATATGATTCCACTCAGAGTAATGGACATTCTTTTTTTAAACTTTTTTTTTTGTGTGGTATGGGCATTGAACCCAGAGGCATTCTACCTCCGAGCTCCACCCCCAGCCCTATTTTTATTCTTTATTTTGAAACAGGGTCTCACTAAGTTGTGGAGGGCTTCACTAAGTAGCTAAGGCTGGCCGTGAACCTGAGATCCTCCTGTCTCAGCCTCTCAAGTACTGGGATTAAAAGTGTGCGCCACCACGCCTGGCTCCGGACATTCTTAATGTCAGTACAACACAGCATTTTCTCCTTGATGATCACCCTCCTTTTTATCATGTGAGTAATCTTTGCATACTCCAAGGTCAAGAGGATGTTATCCTGTTTTTGTAAAAAGCTTTATTGTTTTACATTTCATGTTCAAATATATACAGTTCATTTTTTTGTGTGTGGTATGGGGATTGAACCCAGGGGCATTCTGTTTCCAAACTATTCCCCCATCCTTATTTTATTTATTTATTTTTTATCTTGTAAAAGGGTCTCACTAAGTTGCAGAAGGCCTCACTAAGTTGCTGAGGCTGGCTTTGAACCTGCCTTCCTCCTGTCTCAGCCTCCCAAGTACTAGGATTACAGATGTTCACCACCATACCCGGCTATACAGTTCATTTGAAATAGATTTTTGTGTGTAGTGTGAGATAAGGATCAATATTCCTTTTTGATTTTAGCCAAAACCCCTGGTATCATTTATTGAAAAATCTCTCTCTCTCCTACCACTTTCCCCACTACATAGTATCATAATCTTTGCCATAAATCGGCTCACTGTGTCTATGGGTCTTTTTCTATATCTTGTATTTTGTTCTATTGGTCTGTCTATACTTGTACCAAAAACACAGTCTTAGTAAGTATTGCTTCATAATAGATGCTGGTATCTGTTAGGGTAAACCCTTAGGGTTTTTTTTGTTGTTGTTTTTGTGGTACTGGGGATTGAACCCAGGGGCATTCTACCTCCGAGCTACACCCCCAGCCCTATTTTTTATTCTTTATTTTGAAACAGGGTCTCATTAAGTTGCGGAGGGCCTAAGTAGCTGAGGCTGGCCGCGAACCCAGATCCTCCGGTCTCAGCCTCCCAAGTACTGTGATTACAAGTGTGCGCCACCACACCCGGCTCTTAGTTTTGTTTATTTGCAAGAATTTCCTTGGGTATCACTTGCTCTTTGTATTTTTATGCTAATTTTAGAGTTGGTTTGTCAATTAAAAAACAAAGTTACTGCAATTTTGCCTGGGATTATCCTGAACAGGTAAAACAATGTATCTTCCAATTCATAGATACGAAATATTCCTGTATCTATTTAGGTTTCATTAATATTTTTCCCAGCAATGCTTTGTAATTTTTTTAGCAATTTTCTTATTTTGGGGGAGATTTATTCCTAGGTATCTGACATGGTTTAATGGCACTAAAAATGGCTATGTGTAAAATGTTATTAATTCTTATATTTTGTTATCAGTCTTATTAAATTCAATTTTAAATTTTAACAATTTGTCAGCCGGGCGTGGTGGCGCACGCTTGTAATCCCAGTACTTTGGGAGGCGGAGACCGGAGGATCCAGGTTCGCGGCCAGCCTCAGCTCTCTCTCTCTCTCTCTCTCTCTCTCTCTCTCTCTCTCTCTGTATTTAGTGAGGCCCTCCGCAACTTCGTGAGACCCGGTTTCAAAATAAAGTATAAAAAATAGGGCCGGGGGCGTAGTGCGGAGGTAGAACGCCCCTGTGTTCAATCCCTGGTACCGCAAAAAAAAAAAAAAATTTTAACAATTTGTCTATGAAGTCTTATATGATCACTTAATTTCTTATATCTCTATTTTTATGCCATTTAATTGCCTTTTGGGACTGGGAACACCTCAAATACAAAATAAAAAACAAGCCCCCCCCCCCAAAAAGAACCCAACTAGTCTGTATACAAACAGGATAATTCTACCTAC
This sequence comes from Glis glis, assembly GCA_004027185.1. NCBI lineage: Eukaryota > Metazoa > Chordata > Mammalia > Rodentia > Gliridae > Glis > Glis glis. Next base: position 24,428 of record PVJS01026180.1, on the reverse strand, counting down.
AATATTCCGGTCTCAATTCTTCCTGTGATAACACTGTGGATGCCATTGACAGTACAGGTTAACGTGATCGGAGGAGGGCCTCACCTTCCTGTCACCATGAGCTCCTTCTCAGTGGCCATGGGCCGCAGCGAGGTGTAGATGTTCATTGTGAACACGGCGCTGGCACTGTTGAAGACAGATGTCAGGGAGGACATGGCAGCGGCACACAGCGTGGTCAGCATCAAGCCGTGTAGGCCTGGAAGAGAAGGGACATTTCCTGGACTTTCCCCTCTCTGACCATGCCGGGAGAGTTAGGTCTCATAAGGAACTTTTCCAAGTAGTCAATTTTCTCAGCCGGGCATGGTGGCGCATGTCTTGTAACCCCAGGACTTGGGAGGCTGAGACAGGAGGATTGCAGGCTTGAGGACAGCCTCAGCAACATTGTGGAACTCTCAGCAACCTAGTGAGACCCTGTTTCAATAGGGGTGGGGGTGTAGCTCAGAAGTAGAACACCCCTGGTTTCGATCCCCAGTACAAAATAAATAAAAAAATAAATTATCTCCTAAAAATCATTCAAATTTTACTTGGAGTGGAATTCCATCTAAGATAGATTATTGTCTTACATTTGTTCTTGCTTTGTGACAAGACTTACTAGTTTCCTGCTGTGTCTGTATGTAAAAATGGAAGCTCCTATCTCTGTGGTGGCTAGTCTGTGCCAGAGCTTCTCCTCAGGCATTCGCCTGCACCATCCTCCCTACGGCGCCGTGAGGTGGGCGCCATGCCTTCCACCTTTCAGAGGAGGAGCTAGAGGCGCAGACACGGTCAGACTGCAGCAGGCGAGGCAGCTCCTGTGCCTCAGTGCCCTCATGTGGAAAGTGGGCATGCGTACCTACCACACAGAGCTGCTGTTATGATTAAGATAAAATGAGTAGACAGCAGGCACAATGCCCAGTACAGAGCACGCGCGCAACAAACGCTAGTTATAAACATAACCATCTGGCGTTACTGCCTGCAAGGCCATCACGTGGCGGGGACGTTAACTGCTCTCTTGGGAGAATTCTCTTCTGTGCGCTGTGGGGGAGCCTGAATATCCAGGACCTGAGCTGGAGCCCACAGCGGAAATGCCCAAACTGTCCTCAGGGGCTGCTCGAGGCAGCAGACAGCACCTGGGGTCCTGGGACTCGCCTCCCTTCTACTGCCCGCTCCCACTCACATCCCTGGTTGCTCTAAGCTGGGCCATTCCCAGAGGCTCAGCTGGGAGTCTAGACAACCCCTTCCTAAGCTGTGGGAAGGCCAGTATTTCCCTCAGTCTCATTCCATCTACCCTGCATCTTACGGAAATGTCTCAGCTTTTCCAACCTGCTGTTCTCCAGAGCTAACAGAGAATTGTCTTTTTTATTTTTAGTAATTCATTTGGCCATTTCGATGGGACTTGGGGAAGAAGGTGAGGTAAACGCATGGTCTGTCATCTCACAGTGAAAGTCGCCTGACTGTGAGGTAGCTGCCTGTCTCTCTGCTTACCCCACTGGACAGGGAGCTCCTGGAGGACAGGACTGGTCTTGCTCATCTTTGTGTTCTCCTGGCTTAGAACGGAACCTTGTACAGTGTGGAGCCCACTTTCTGCATGAGTGGGCAAGGGACCGCTCTCAGTAGGTGGTTTGTATAATGCAAATGGTGGGTGACGTTGTCCCTCCGAGAGGATGAGCACCACCAGCATGTGAAGAATGGAGAGGGAGAGGCCTTGATCGTTCTGTCGTGCCAGCAAGGCTTCGTCCGCAGCCTGCATTTCCACTCAGAATGATGGGCTGGCTGGTCAAGAAGCGCCCCCACCCCCACGCCCTCATTCCTAACTGAGAGGAGGATGCTTATGTCCTGAGGGCACAGTCTTCAACAGGGCCCCAGATCATGGGATTTCTATGGCCCCCGTGGAAGCGTCTGTTTCTTACCAGAAGGCAGCACAGATATTACCAGCGCTGGATAAGCAATTGGTTTGCAGGTGGACTTGACGCCACAGAACTTTTCACATTCTGAAGGCACAACACAGGCCACTTGATCTGCAAAGAGAAGCAACAGTCACACCAACACGCTGGCCTTGGAGATCTAAAATTGGAGCTCAGTGCAAGGGAAGCAAATTCCCAATCATATATTCACATGGAGATGTTGGGTCCTTGGTCCACTGGTGACTGCTCCAATTAAGGATCCTGCACACTCCCAGGAGCTTGGGCCAGAGGAAAGGACTAGGACTCTGGCTCCTAGGAGTTAAAGGAATCAGTTCTTCTACCAATTCAGTGCATGACCCAAGTCGAGTCACGGGACCTCAGTAAATCTTCCAATGGTCCCAGCTAGATGTTAGGAAAGCCAATGGATTGTCATATACTCTCATGTAAGCAACACATAACTTTACTCCTTTGGCCCTGATGGGGTGTTCATTCAGAGGAATAGCTTGGGACTCTAGGTCCTAGAGAGCGGAAGGATCTATTTTCTAATCTATGAGGAAGCATCACCCATGAGATCTAATAAAGGTCTCTTGACAGCTGAAGACCTAACTGGGGAATACGAGACTCCACTCTGTTCAAATTGGAAAGAAATTAGGATTGAGAGGCATGTCCTGGGCAGACTGAAGATGGGGTAGGGTTAGATATGTCCATTGCTCAGGCTTTGGACTTTAGTTCTCTGAGCCCCGCTGGTGGAAATAAAGGAATTCTCCTTCCCAACCTGGTCTTTGGGTTGTCATCTCTCCACGCCTGTTCTCCTGCAACAAGTGGCACTAAAAACCATTCTCTATTTTGTTTGGCCTTGTAGAAAAGCACCATAGCAAGAGACTCCCCTGGAAGTCACCTGCTCTGCCCCTGTGGCTAAACTCAGACAAACTACTACATAAACTTTAATGAATAAACAGTTCCCTTACCGGAGAGAGAGGATGAGCTAGGAAAACAAAGTTTAAATGGGGATGAGACACATCCATGGAGTTATGATAGCTCATCAGGGGCAACAGGGCCGCTTTGATGGTATTTAATGGAAAGAACGTGGGTCTCACTCTGAGTCAGGCCCACCTGGGGCTGCGTTGTGCTCCCTCTCACATGCCCCAGGAGTTTAGAGGGGCCACATAAGGCTGGCCCTGGGGCTGCGAGAAGCAGTGACAGCATCTGGGAGCTCCATCGCAGGATGGCCTGCGATGCAATGGGAGTGACCAGCCCTCCTGCAGACCATGTCCCAGAGTCACGGCTGGGGCCTGGCTGGAGGGAGCGAGGCTCCAACCCATGAGGAAAGGCCTTGATCTTATCACCCTGCAATTTCTGTCTTTCTGGGTATATCCAGTTTCTACCAGATTGCTTCTTGGCTATAGCACCCCAATAACCACTAGACTGTGGGAGAGCTGATAACCCCAAATATTCTCTAGATCTCTAAGAGAGAAGCTGGTTGGTGAGAACACATCAAGATCAAGAATTTGCCTGGGAAGCTGGGCATGGTGGTGCACGCTTGTAATCCCAGTACTTGGGAGGCTGAGACAGGAGGATCGTAGGTTCGCAGCCAGTCTTGGCAACTTAATGAGGCCCTCTGCAACTCAGTAAGACCCTGTTTCAAAATCAAAAATCAAATAGGGCTGAAGGTGTAGCCAGAGGTAGAATGCCACTGGGTTCAATCCCCAGTACCATAAAAAAAAAAGAAGAAGAATTTACCTGGTAACAAGATGCGGCTGATCATCCCTGGCATTACCATGAGGAACATGGGCAGCAGCTTCAGGTACCCCCACAGGAGGCAGCCGCCTTTCATGTGAGACAAGTCCTTTCCTGCCAGGCACCGCTGGATGAAAATCTGCTTGGGAAACAGGCGTGTGAGGTGAGCGATAGTTGTACCAGGGTGTGCAAAGCCGGGCCACCTCTGCACAGACAGGACAGCTGTGACCTGTGCAGAAGCAGGATGTGCTCTCTAGTGGGTTTTTGCTAAACTGTTCCCCCCTCATCTGGACACCCCCGGGTCATCCAGGGTGAGGGAGACCAATGTGACCAAGGAGCACATTTGACCCAGTGCGCAGCTGCCAGAGGGGACAGGCCTGGTTCCTGTGACTTCAGCCTCTTCACTAACACCGTGCACCAATCACAGCAGTGCAGGGCTTACAAGCTGCCCCCTGGCAAGGACAAGACTCCCTCCGAGAGGCCACAGATTGCCTCTGCCAGGCAGAAGGAAGGGGCTCTTGTGATATCCATCACAGCACATGAGTGTTCAGGACAGGGACTGCCTTCATTCAGCTAAACGGAAATGCATTACTGCAGCCCTTTAAATGCAGACTCTCCTAGGAAATGTTTCAGAGCCCACCTCATGGTGCCAGTGCTAGAAGAGGCAGCATGCTGTCAGGCCGAAGGGAGAGGGACAGCCAGCAGGCAGAGAAGCACTTAGGAAAGAAAATGAAGACAGTCCAGAGCAGAGATGATGCACTAAAAAGTATACTCTGAGCCGGGTGTGGTGGCACATATTTGTAATCCCAGTACTTGGAAGGCTGAGATCAGAGGATCCGGGTTCGTGGCCAGCCTCTGCTACTTAGTGAGGCCCTCCACAACTTAGTGAGACCCTGTTTCAAAATAAAGAATAAAAAATAGGGCTGGGGGTGTAGCTCGGAGGTAGAATTCCCTTGGGTTCAATCCCCAGTACCAAAAAAAAAAAAAAAAGTATGCCCTTGAAGAACATTCATGCACTGTGAAAACCGGCACTGTGGTTCAAAGGCACAGGCTACAAAACAGCACACACACGGTGACGCGGTGCCTAGAAGAAAGTCCACCGGAGCCAAGCAGCGTGATAACAGTGGTTAATCCTGGGGCAAGAGGACTAACAGGTAGGTTTCCATTTTCTTCTTTATATTTTCTTTCCTTTGCAAGTACATTATTTTAATAATAGGGGAAAGAACTCGAACGTGATCCTGCCCCACACCCCATGTCCTGGTTCTTGGGAAGCCTGCTGGCCAGCCTGCCGTGGGCCTCCTGGGGCAGAGGGGCCACTGCTGAGCAGGTGGGGACACATGAGCTGCACTTCCTGGTCCCTGCTTAGGACTGGGCACAGAGACGGTCTCTCATGGAGGGAGGGGATGCAGTACCAGGCCGATGGCAGCAATGTGACTCTTCTATTGAAAAAAGGGTGACATAAGGACACTAAATTGTTCCACACAGATGGTCCTAAGTATGTTAACACACTGTCATATGTTACAGAGAAGGGATAGGATTATTGTTTTAAAATGGTGGTAAAGCCAGGTGTGGTAGTGCGTGCCTGTAATCCCAGTCCTTGGAAGGCGGAGATAGGAGGATCACAAATTCAAGGCCAGCCTGGGCAACTTAGTGAGACCTTGTCTCAAAATAGAAATAAGAAGGGACGGGGATGTAGCTCAGTGGTAAAGGGCCTCTGGGTTCAATCCCTTAGTTCTGGAAAAAAATTGGTGGTGGGCCACATGGTTTTAACCATTGTCCATCAGTTTCCTTGCTTCATTTTCAATTAATTTTTTTTTCTTTTTAGGGCTGAGGGTTTAGCTCACTTACCTAACATGTACGAGGCTCTGGGTTCAATCCCCAGAATTGCAAAAACCTTTTTTTTCTTAAACCATTTTCTTTTTTAAATTTTTTTTGTGGTACTGGGGATTGAACCCAGGGGCATTTTAGCTCCGAGCTACACCCCCAGCCCTATTTTTTATTCTTTATTTTGAAACAGGGTGTCACTAAGTTGCAGAGGGCCTCACTAAGTAGCTGAGGTTGGCTGCGAACCTGCGATCCTCCTGTCTCAGCCTCCCAAGTACTGGGATTACAAGCGTGCGCCACCACGCCTGGCTTAATTGAATTTTTAAGTATACTTTTATAGGTGTATTTTATAGTCTCAATCCATAATGTTCAGAATGATAGGAACATACACAAACACAGCACTTGGTGAGCTTCCCCCCACCTCCTCCCCTTACCCATACATGATATTAGGATTGGCATTGATAATTTCATATATGTACATAATATCAATGGAAGTGTTAAACCATTTTCTTTACAAGTTAGGAATTTATATATTTAACTTCTATGCTCTTAAAATTTTAGTGTGGATACAACTTGAAGTCTAAGATATATCAATATCCCCTCCCTTCTGAACAGTTTAAGGTTTATAGACAGATGTAACTCTAAATCATGGTCCCATATTTGTCTTGGTTTTTACTTCCCATTTTAGTAATGATTATTGTTTTTTCGTCAACATGCCTGTCAATACCTTTGCTAACGATTCCTTCTTGCTCTTTGGTACCTCCTTTCTCGGGATATACATTTTCTGTTTTCAGTCTTTCTTTAGGGAAGGAAATGTCTTTATTCTGCCCTTGCTTTTGAATAACATTTTAGATGGGCATGTAATTTGAGACTGGCATCTCCCCCAGTATTTTGAAAACATTAATCCTTTACCTTTATTGCTTAAACTGTATCTGCTGAGGGGTCTGTTGTCAGTACGACTGTCTTTTTATAGAGTCTTTTTTATACTTTTACTGGTGCATTGTAATTACCCATGATAGTGAGATTCAAGGTGATAATGAACACATGCACAGATCACTCGGTGTGTTCCCTTCCATGTCTTACCCTGCTCCCCCGCCTCCCTCCCCATACATGTCAACGAGATTGGCAGTGATACTTCAGGCATGGGCATAACATTGCTCCAACTGTTCCCTTCTTCAAGCCTGCGTTTCCCCTCCCTCCCCAATCTCCTTCCACTCTTCTATTGGTTTCTCTCCTCAAGTGAAGTCACTTTTATTTCCTATTTTTGTTCTAGTTTCTACATAGGAGAGAAAACATATGACCTTTGACTTTCTGAGACTGGCTGATCCCACTTAGCATAATATCCTCTAGTTCCATCCATTTTATTTAATTAATTTTTTTGTGGTACTGGGGATTGAGGCCAGGGGCATTCTACCTCCAAGCTATCCCCCCCAGCCCTATGTTTTCTTTTTATTTTAAAACAGGGTCTCATTAGGTTGATGCAAGTCTCATTACTTGCTGAGGCTGTCCTCGAACCTGCAATCCTTCTGTCTCAGTCTCCCAAGTACTGGGATTACAGGCATGAGCCACCACGCCAGGTCCTCATACTGCCTTTCATGTCACTTTGTTTCTCTTTCATACTTTCAATTTTTATTCTTTCTGGCAATTTCTTTAGTTCTCTCTTTTGGATTAATTTTTTCCTTTGGCTATATTTAATATGCTATTTTAGCAGTTACTGAGTTTGACCTTTCAAAAACATTTTTCATTTCTAGAAGTTTGAATTTTAAAACCTGATTTTTTGATTGAATTTTGTTAATGTTTAGTTTTATTTTTATACTTCTTTAAATACTCGTGTGTGTGTGTGTGTGTGTGTGTGTGTGTGTGTGTTTGTGGTACCGGGGATTGAACCCAGGGGTGTTTTACCTCAGAGCTATACCTCCGGCCCTGTTTTTTATACTTTATTTTGAAACCGGGTCTCACTAAGTTGCAGAGGGCCTCACTAAGTAGCTGAGGCTGGCTGCGAACCCGGATCCTCTGGTCTCCGCCTCCCAAGTACTGGGATTACAAGCGTGCACCACCACGCCCGGCTGTGTGTGTGTGTGTGTGTGTGTGTGTGTGTGTGTGTGTGTGTTTATGTGTGTGTATGTGGTACTGGGGATGGAACCCAGGGCATTCTACCTCTAGGTTATACCCCCAGCCCTATTTTACTTTTTATTTTGAAACAGGGTCTCTCTAAATTGCTGAGGCTGGCTTTGAACCTGTGATCCTCCTGTGTCAGCCTCCCAAGTACTGGGATTACAGGCATGTGCCACCTTGCCCAGCTCTTTACTTTTTAAAATTTACTATATAATACTTTAATTTCTGGAGTTTGGGGTACTAATCCTGCTGTTTCTTGCTCATGGTGGTTTGACGCCTGCCTGCCCGCCTTCTTTCCTTTTTGTCTCGTCATGTTGCCCAGGCTGGCCTTCAACTTGCAATCCTCCTGTCTTAGCTTCATGCGCGCACCACCACACCCAGCTCTCCCATGTTTTCTAATTTGGAGAGTAGGGCTTTACTTATGGGAATCCTGTAAGGTCTTAGTTGAGGACTGTCTTAGTCTGTTCCTGCTGCTATAACAAAATACCTTCAACTGGGTAACTTGTAAGCAATAGAAATTTACTTCTTACACTTATGGAGGCTGGAAGGTCCACGATTGAGATGCCAACAGATTCATTGTCTAGTGAGGATTTGTTCTCTGCTTCCAAGATGGTGTCTTGAACACTGTCCTCACACAGTGGAAGGAGTGGAAGGGCCAAAGGGGCCTGGCTGGTTCCCTCAAGCCCTTTTTTAGGGCGCAATCCCACGCACGGGTGCAGAGCCCTCAGCGCCTCATCACCTCCTGAAGACCCCACCTTGCAACCCTGCTGAACTGGGAACGGGCTTTCAACGTGAATTCTGAGGGGACACTAACATTCCCGCCACGGCCAGAGTGCACACCCGTAGAGAGAATTTGCCATTACTCCTGCCAGCTCAGTGCAGCACACTCTGGGTGTGTGTACATTTAGCGGTTCACATGGAGTTTACCGCACAGGTGCATGAAATGCTGTGCATACAGGAAGCCAGGCCCGCCTTCCCGGGTTCTCAGAGCACACTCCCCCACTTCTTCAAACCTGGTCAAGACACTTATTTTACTGCTGTTGTTTTTCCTTGCTGGCACACAGCTTTCTTCCTAGCCCACCTTTTCTTTGAGGCCCCAGCCTTTCAGGAATCCACGTTCTTCATGGAGGGTTCTCTTCAGTGCTCACTGACTGAAGGTCTTCCTCCTGTTCGCATGCGGGGGCTCAAATGGACACCTTTGAAAACCAGGCTTGGGAAATGCTGTCAGGGCACTGTCGGTATCACTGCCAGCATCACTGTCAGTCTGGCTCTCTTGACTTCAATTCTCTGTTTTCAGACTGAAGATTTTCTTTTCTTTTTTTATGAGCTCCTCTATGACCATAAAGAGATGTCTGTTATAGTTTATCCAGCATTCGTGGGTGTTTGTATTGGGAGGCAGTTCAGGAAATACAGTTTACCTATTGTCAGAAATAAAAGTCTCAGCTGGGTGTGGTGGCACACGCCTGTAATCCCAGTACTTGGGAGGCTGAGACAGGAGAATCGCAGGTTCAAAGCCAGTCTCAGCAATTTAGCGAGGCTCTCAGCAACTTAGTGAGATCTTGTTTCCAAATAAAAAATAAAATAGAAAAAAGGTAGAAGTTTCAGGAACAACTTTTCAAGTTATGGTTATAGAGAAATTGAAAAGAAAATAATGGAAAGATTTTTTTAAAATTTCTAGATTGAGCCGGGGTGGTGGCGCACGCTTGTAATCCTGGTACTTTGGGAGGCGGGACCTGAGGATCCGGGTTCACGGCCAGCTTCAGTGCTCTCTCTCTCTCTCTCTCTCTCTCTCTCTCTCCTTAGTGAGGCCCTCCGCAACTTCGTGAGTCCCGGTTTCAAAATAAAGGATAAAATAATAGGGCCGGGGGTGTAGCTCGGAGGTAGAACACCCCTGGGTTCAATCCCCGGTACCGCAAAAAAAAAATTTCTAGATAAAGAACAATTAAACACACAAGAGTTCGGGGTATAGCTCAGTCATACCCCTAGGGGGGTATGTTTCCGTAGAGGGTATGTTTAGCATGCATAAGGCTCTGGGTTCAATCCCCTTCACCAAAATAACCCCCCCAAAACAACGAATCAAAACAATCCCAGTAAACAAAAAGGAATGATTACAAATAAAAAAGACAGCTACATTAGAGAGAACAGCAGTGTTGCGCTCTAGATCGTTTTGTTCTTGTTCCTCCACTTAGACTGTTTTGAAGATCCACTGGGGTGCGGGGTGTTCATCTAGTCTGTTCTGTCTAATTGTTGCATGGCACTCTACAGTTGTACTCCCTTCCATTTCATCTGCCCACTTTACAGCAACTAATGCAATCAACACTGCGAGAGTATCCCACACACGGTCCCTTAGGAACGTGTGCGAGGGTGCTTAAGGAGATTGTGGGAACCACTATTGCTAGGTCACAGAGTACAACATACTTAATTTTATTAAATCCCACCAGATTGCCTCCAGAACAGACCGCACTAGTCCCAATCCATCGGAAGAGCGTAGGGTTCTTAGACACCCGCAGGCTCCCCGAAGCCTGGCGTCACGGAGCTTTTGAATGCTTGCCAGTCTCGCTGTGGTTTTAAATTGCACTTCCCTCATAACAAGTTATATGCTTGTTAGTATTTGTTTTTTTGAATTTTCTTTTCTATAAACTGTCTGTCATTGTCTTTTGCCTATACTTCTATTGGAACTCCCTTTTCTTACTGATTTTGTTATTAGTCTCCTGTCCTTGATAAACATGTATAACACTCTTCTCTCATTAGGCATCTAGCAACTTTGACTAGGATGGTTTTTGTTATAAAGTCCTTATATGTAAAGAGATTAAATACAGTTTACACCTCCCCCTCTGTCTAAAAATATTCCCTTAGCATTACTATCTTTTATAATTTTACTTTTCAAATTTAGTTTTTAATTCATCTGAAGTCCATTTTTGTATAACTGTTAGCTTTCTGTTACTATAACAAAATATTTGAAGTAATCAACTTATAAATAGGAAAGGTTTATTCGGCTCACAGTTTGAGAGGTTTTAGTCCAAGGTCAGTCGGTGTGTTGCTTCTGGGCCTGCAGTGAGGCAGCACATAACAGTGGGAGTGCATGACAGAGGGAGCTACTCACCTCATGGCAATCAGAAAGCCAAAGAAAGAAGAAAAGGAGGGGCCAGGTCCAATGCCAAGGGCACGCTGTCAACGACCTAAATTCCTTCCACTAAGCTCTACTTCCTAGAAGTTCTACCACTTCCTAAGAGTACCACAGGCTGAGGACTGAGACTCCAATGCATGGGGATCTGGGGGGGACCTTCAAGACCCAAACTATGGCAGTGAGGGAGGGATGAAGCATTGTTACTCCAAAAGTAAGCTGGATGTTCTAATCTCATAAGGAGCTTGTATCATCATCTTCCCACTGACTTGTGAATAAAATTAAGTTCCTGTAAGTGTTTGGGTCTGTCTCTGTAATCTTTATTCCATTAGTCTAGGTGTCTATTCTTGGCAACTTCAAAGTGTTTTCTAACTGGTACTTGGTTTTAATATCTGGTAGGGCAAGGTTCCCCATTTTGTTGTTCATTTTCAAACCTGGGTTAGCTATTTGGCACTTTCTTCTTCTACATCATGTTTAAATCTAATTTATCATGATGCAGCACAGGAAAGCACATAAAACACACACGTAGTTGTGTAGCACATTAGAGAGCATACCATGTAACCACCAACCAAATTAAGAGACGGAACACTATAGGTACCTAGAAGCCTCCCTATGACTCTTGAAAATTAAGGTAAAATTCATACAACATTCAATTAGCCATTTTTAAGTGGATCATTTAGTGGATTCACAATGGTGTACCACCATCGCCTCTCTTTAGATTCAAAACATTTTCAGCACCCCAGAAGAATACCCACATCCATTATGCAGTCATCCCACATTACTCCACCCTTCCCTTCCTGGCAAGGACTAATGTGATTTCTGTCTCTGTGGGTTTGCCTGTTCTGGGTATTTCACATAAAAGGAATCATCTAGTAGGTGACCATTTGTGTCTGGCTTCTTTCACTTAGCGTAACGTTTTCCAGATCCATCCAAGTTGTAGTATGTAGGGGTATTCATTCCTTCTTATGACTGAATAATATTCCAGCAGATGGATGCACAGGGTTCAACCATTCATTCACTGATGGGTTGTTTCCACCTTTTGGCAGTTGTGAATAGTGCTGCTTTGTGCACCTCTTTTTAACTTCAACCTCTTCCCTCACTCTAGAAACGACTTTGATGACTATTTTACTTCTTCCTTGCCTCTAAAAAATAATTTTGCCACTTAATTTTGCATCCCTAAGCAATGTACATTAGCTCTGGCTGTGTGCTGAGTTTTATACGAATGTAATCATGGAATACATAACCTTCTGTGTCTAGCTTCTTTTATTTAGCATCACACTTTGAAGATTCATCTACATTGGGTGTAACGGGATAGTTGGCTCTTCATCCACAGATTCTGCATGTGGGGAATCAACCAACTACGGATAGAAAATATTCCAAAGAAAATATATCTGTACTGAACATGTATAAAACATTTTCCTTGTTATTATTTCCTAAACAATACAGTAGGACAACTATTTACATGGTTGTACATGATAATCTTTTGGTTTTACCAGCCATCTCTACTTTTTATTTTCTACTTCATTGATCTCTGCCATTGTCTCTATGGTTTTGCTTCTCTTTGGCTAATATCTGTGTCTTTCTCTATCATTTTTGCTATGTATTTATTTACTCAATTTCTGGACTGGAATGTTTAGCTCATTATGGTTAACCTTTTATGCCTTCTGAAATGCACATTTAACATACTGCCTTACCATTTGCTCGAAAAAGTGACATGTAGTATTTTCACTGGCATTCAAAGTTTAAGTATAATTTTTCTATGACTCACTTTCCACCCCACAAGCTATGTAATACTGTATCACTGAATTTTCAGATATAAGGGATTATTAAAACTATCCTTTTATTGCAGGTTCAAGGACAGCCTCAGCAAGTAGTGATACTCTTATTAACCTAGTGAGACTCTATTTCAAAATAAAATAAAACAGGGCTGGGGGTGTAGCTTGGAGATAGAATGCCCCTGGGTTCAATCCCCAGCACCACAAAATAAAAAAAAAACAACCAACCAACCAACCAAACCCCCAAAAACTATCCTTTTGTAATTATTTTCTTCATTTTGCATTAGTCTCAACACATCATGTATATTTTACTGATCCTTAGTAATGTAAAAAGGCTTCTTTTATAGCTGAACTATGGTTAATACTTGTAAATGTGTTTGAAAAGAATGCTTACTTGCTGTTTGCTGGGCACAGAGAACTTTTCACAACTAAGCTATAAATTTATACCACTATATAATTAAGCCTGTTAGCTGCACTGCTTAGGTTCTGGGTAGCTCGTACTTTTGTCCACATGACGAATTTGTTTCTATATGGAGGAGTGCTCAAATCCCCAACCATGGCTGATGATCTACGTGCCATTATATGCTGAAATCCAAGTTGGTACAGTGAGAAAGACAAATAAGACAAGGATGGAAGGAATAAACCCTTATTATTTGTAGATGATATACTATACACCTATACAATTTACATAAAAATGATTACAATTAGTGAGGTTAACGAGGTGGCTGGATATAAGATCTATATCCTAAAATAAGTTTGCATTTCTACATGTAATGAAGAATTAGGAAATGTAACTTAAGTACCAGTTGCAAAAAGGACCGAAATATAAAGTAGTTAGGAGTTAGACAAATGCTACAGAGCAAGGGATGTCCAGACATGATGTTATAGCATCAGTGTTTTCTTTTCTTTTTTTTTTTTTTGTGGTACTGGGGATTGAATCCAGGGCATTCTACCTCCAAGCTACACCCTCATCCCTATTTTTTTTAATTCCTTATTTTGAAACAGGGTCTCATTAAGTTGCAGAGGGCCTCACTAAGTAGCTGAGGCTGGCCGCGAACCTGGATCCTCCGGTCTCAGCCTCCCAAGTATTGGGATTACAAGCATGTGCCACCATGCCCGGCTTATTTTCTATTTCTTAACTGTGGTAATGGTCACACAGATGTTCATAGTGTCACTCTTCTTTAAAATATTTATGTATGCCGGGCGTGGTGATGCATGCCTGTAATCCCAGTACTGGGAGGCTGAGACAGGAGGATCGCAGGTTCATGGCCAGCCTCAGCTACTTAGTGAGGCCCTCCGCAACTTAGGGAGACCCTGTTTCAAAATAAAGAATAAAAATAGGACTGGGGGTGTAGCTTGGAGGTAGAATGCCCCTGGGTTCATTTCCCAGTACCACCAAAAAAAAGATGTATATGTATGAATTAGACAGTCTTCTGATATATACCTAACAATACAATTGTGATATTTTAAAAGAATGTATCACTGTTACAATCAGAACAAAAAATAAAGCTACTTTTGAAAAAAATGTCCTTTTTAGACAATGATAGGGAAGAAAACAATAAAAAGAATTGATGTGTTCTGGGTAGGGTGATGGGAGAAATTGCTGATTGATAAAAATTGGAAGAGACACCTGAGCATGGGGAACATACAGCCCGCAGCTGCCTGTGGGTGCAGAGGTCGTGGTCAAGCCTGGAGTGCCCCCAAGACCCCCGGGCTCCGAGAACAGGCACTTGAGTGACATCTGTCATTACCTCATCACACCCCAAGAACAAGGAGACAGTGGTGGCGCCAAAGGTGATTCCAGGCCAGGGAAGGTCTCCAGAGACGGGATCTCGGAAGATGTGGAAAGCATCGGAGCGAGGCATGTAGCACTCTGGCTTGGCAGTCCAGTTTCCTTTGCTGGTAACCCTTGGGATGGCCCAGAAGTACTTCCGCACCAGCCCCTGGTATCCTCCTACTTCATTAAAGGCTTAAAAAACAACAGCAACAACAACAACAACAACACACTATTAGTTTCTGAAAGAGCACAGTAACACATGACTGAAGAATCAAGGCTGCACGTAAGATCAGAGTGACTGGCTGTATCTCATCTATAAAGTGCAATCCAGTGACATGCAGTCTAGACTTCATGCACTTAGGGAAAGACCAGCTCTTCCAAAGAGAAAGAGAGCACGGTGGGCACTGGTGGTTGCGAGCCCAACGAGCAAGGGAAACTCCTGCTTCTGGCCTCAGAACCCCTCTTCCCGGCTGCACTCCATACTGTGTGGGTTAGGTGGCCTAATCGTAGTGTCCCCTATGCTAATCTGGACCTGGCCCAGGCCTGGCCAACATCCCTGTCTCCTGAGCAACATATACGTGAGAAATGGACATAGAACCCAAGCCGGGCTGTTCAGAATTTGCTCTAGGAGTTTTTCTGCTGAAGAAATTGAAAAAAGACTGTTCCTTTCCACCGGGTTCTGAGCTAGTGTGGCAGTCCGAAGCTCTTTTGTCTACCTGGTTTATTCAGAGCCCTAGATCTAGCCATGCCAGGGTAATATGCTTCTGGAATTTTTACCTGTAAGAGCTAAGAAGTTTCTATTTGCTTACACCAGTTTTTATTTATTTCCTGTGGTACTGGGGATTGACCCAGGAACGTTCTACCCCTGAGCTATATCCCCAGCCCTATTTTATTTTTTATTTTGAAACAGGGTCTTAATAAGTTGCAGAGGGCCTCACTAGGTTGCTGAGGCTGAACACACAATCCTCCTGTCTCAGCTTCCTAAGTACTGGGATGACAGGCGTGTGCCACCACACCTGGCTAGCCTACACCAGTTTAGAACTAAAGTTCCACCCAACTTATCTAAAGAATCTTGACTAACACATAGATTAATACTCTTTTTCCTATAATGCTAGCAAAACATTTATGAAACTTCCTAGTTGATTTTATTTAGAACCTCCAATATTGAGGTGGTATAAAATCTTTTTTTTTTTTTTTTTTTGGTGGTACCAGGAATTGAACCCAGGGGCATTCTACCTCTGGGTTACATCCCCAGCCTTATTTTTTATTCTTTATTTTGAAACAGGGTCTCACTAAGTTGCAGAGGGCCTTACTAAGTAGCTGAGGCTGGCCGCAAACCCGGATCCTCCAGTCTCAGCCTCCCAAGTACTAGGATTACAAGTGTGCGTCACCATGCCTGGCTGAGGTGGTATAAAATCTTATTAACATTAAAGAAAAATAATATTTAAAATAAGGCACTAAAATATATTAATTGTGATTTATCTTATTTTGATATTTCCTTTAAAATACACTCAGTTTTTTTAAATGGCTTCGGTCATTTGGAGTCACGATTGGTCAGTGAGAAGATACTGAATGACTATGAAACTAATAAGAAACACCTCACAGCATTTGTAAAAAAAATTTGTTATTTTACAGAAGACAACAGGAGAATATCCTTATGAACTTTGATTAGGGGTACATTCTTAATTTTTTTTGTGGTACTGGGGATTGAACCCAGAGGCATTCTACCTTCGTGCTACACCCCAGGCCGATTTTATTTCTTATTTGGAAACAGGGTCTCCCTAGGTGGATGAGAGTCTCACTACTTGCTGAGGCTGTCCTTGAACCTGTGATCCTCCTGTCTCAGCCTCCCAAGTACTGAGATTACAAGCGTGTGCCACCAGGCCCGGCTCAAAATCCTTTCTACTAGCTCTTTTGAAATAGTCAATTAAGCTGGGCGTGGTGGCACATGCTTGTAATCCCAGTACTTGGGAAGCTGAGACCAGAGGATAGCAGGTTCACAGTCAGCCTCAGCTACTTAGTGAGGCCCTCGGCAATTTAGTGAGACCCTGTTCCAAAATAAAGAATAAAAAAAAAAAAATAGGGCTAGGGGTGTAGCTCAGAGGCAGAATGCCCCTGGGTTCAATCGCCGGTACTGCCAAAAAATAAATAGTTAATTAATTCTGTCAACCATATTTATCCTATTGTGCTACAGAACATTAGAAGTTATTTCTTCTAGCCAACTGTACTCCAACTTTATATTTTGATTCTATTAAATGTATATCTAATATGTAACAATGTTTGAATATGTGGAGAATATCTCTGGAAGAATATAAACAAAATGTATAGTATTGATTGTCTTTGGGAAGTGGAACTGAGAAACTGAGGGTGATCTGTATTTCACTGTGCACCCTTTGGTTTATTTAAAATAAAAAATAAAAATATATAGCTGAGTGTGGTGGTGCACGCCTGTAATTCCAGTACTTGAGAGGCTGAGGCAGAAGGATCCTAGGTTCGAAGCCAGCCCTCAGCAACTTAGCTAGGCTCTCAGCAATTTAGGATGACTCCATTTCCAAATAAAAAATAAAAAAGAGCTGGTCGTGGTGGCACACACTTGTGATCCCAGTAGTTGGGAGGCTGAGACAGGAGGATCACAGGTTCGCAGCCAGCCTCAGTTACTCAGTGAGGCCCTCCGCAACTTAGTGAGACCCCGTTTCAAAATAAAAAATAAAATAGGGCTGGGGGCATAGCTCAGAGGTAGAATGCTTCTGGGTTCAATCCCTAGTAATCACCACCCCCAACACACAGATTCAATTCCTCGGACCTCAACTGACCTGTATTTTGTGTTCTAGCAACACAGCACTGGGTACAATTTATGACATACTAATGCTTCCCGCATGGGAGGTGGAGAACAGTGTGATTCTGTTTGGTTTTATCTGTTCTCACTCCATGAGGCTCAACATATACTCTCTGGAGCCATAATCCTTCAATTGTGTTCATATATCATTTCAATGGCTTTTTACTATCCGAGCCAAGAGCTTTTCCTTCTAGATTTCTGCAAGACCAGTCTCTGAGCCACGGAGCAGTGGTCACACCAACCTCACTAAGCTCACACTTCAAGCTGTGGAAGGAAATTTCCATTTTAAAGTAAGTCTACTTGCCACGACAGCTACTGTAATGTTAGCTTATAGATTAGGATTTGATAGCAGGGAGATCCAGGTCTTGGTGTGTCTTGCTCCTGGGGTATCTCATGAGCAGGTTACTTAACTGAGACTTAAAATGAAGATAACTAAAGGAAGCATGCCTCATGGGGACTGTGATGACTGGGTCAGTACACATGGATGCCCACATGGCGCCTGACACTCAATGCGCATCAACTATTATTGTCATTCTCACAACGTAATAAGCACCTACCCATTAGGTGCTTAATTCAGCGGGCCGCATGTTGTATAGGAGGTGCTTCTGTGGGGCCCAGAAGTTCTGAATCAGGGGGTACGATTTATTCATGTGAAACAACAATGAATCATTATCATATATTTAAAAAATGTTAGGTTGTGCGTTAGTGATTTGAATCCAGAAAAGAAGGATGTGATCATGGAATAATGATGGAGTCACACCTTGAGGGGTGGATCTTCCATTGACCTTGACAGATGGATCTACCTGAGTGGACGAAAGGAGAGGGGTTCCCACTGGAGGAAAGAACCAGGACAAGGAATCAGCCCTGGGCTGGGGGTGAGTGTCCTGGACCAGAGCGCTGGAGTTTGCTATCTCCTTTGCTCCTCAACTCCTCTTCCTCCTGAGGTGAGCAGAGGGTTCCCCCCAACTTCCAGGATGATCTTTGACCGATGCTCTTGGGTTCTGAGGGCTTCAGTTCCTCATCTGTGAGGTGAAGGTGCTGCTGGCCAGAGGCAGCTCTAGAGTCAACGACTCCACCCTTTAGTCCCAGTCTTAAGTTTTACTTACCAAAACCCACTAACAAGACTGATCCCAAAAGCATAGAGCAGGCATGTAGGACCTCAGTGTAGACCAGAGCTGTCAAACCACCTGAGGAACAAGAGCAAGAGAAACAAAGCCACGTCTCACCCTGTCCACTGCACCTTCGGAGCCACCCGCTCTGCCCACCTTCCTCCTCCCAGATCTCCCCTTCCCGCTTTTTATCCTTTAGATCAGTGGGTCTTTCGACTACTTGGTACACCCTGTTTTCTCTCTTCAACATCCTTTATGATTTTTTTGTGAGATTCTTATCTTGCTCAACTATGTCTCAAATTCTCTTACTTCCTTTTTTTAATGAATGAAAGTCTGGGTAGTTTTCCTAAGCAAAAACATATCCTTCATCACAAAAGCTCAGCCTGGAAGAAAGCAGCACTCGGGCCTCTGCTCACTAGGTGGGATTTCCCTGACCAGTTGTGCCAACCAAAAATGTCTTGAAACAAGTCCCCAGGGAGGAAAAGCCAGTCCCCACGCCCCTGCACTTGAGCCACTGAGGGGACCACCACTCTGGTTCTCTTCATTTGGATCTGCTCAAATCCAGGGACACACAGCGGCCCCCAGGATTTGGGTCGGAGGAGGGATAAGAGCCCCACTCTCAACGCCCATGTTTAGGCTGCCTAGGACAGAACTGCCTACAGGATCCCATCCAAAGGCCTTGCCAAGCGGCCCCTTGCTCCCTTCCTGTGGTCCTGCTCTCTCACCGGGTCGCCTGCAGGGTCAGGCCGCACTCTGCCCCTATCGTGAGCACTGCCAACCCTGGTATTCCCTGCGGAGACCCTGCCAGCCCAGCTGACTTCAAGCAGACAGACACCACTCAGGTATCCCTGCCTCATGCTTCCACTGGGATCTACAGACGTGGGGAAAACACGAAAGCTGGCGACGGCTGCCCCACTGTCCACCGGGACTCTGCTGAGCAGAGAGTTTGCGGCAGTGTGTTCACACCAACCTCACCTGTGATGGTAAACATGCCGATGATCATCAGCAAGGCCAGGGTGGTCTGGTAAATATTCATTTTCCAAATAATTTTCAAGAACATGGCGCAATAGCAGATCTCCAGCTGAAAGGAGCACAAGGTCAGCAGGCTGCACCTTCATTTCCAGTGGAATCAACAGCAATCCCAGAAAGAAATGGGTATTGGAAGCGAGAGAGAAGAGGTGGTCTCTGGCTAGTACCCCATCACCAGGGATGCCAGGTGAGATCTACCTATGCATCATGCCCCAAAAGTTCAGTCGAGGTCGGTACCTGTAGAGCTGAGTTAGCTCAATTCACCCAGTCAACACATCCTAGCCTCTTCCGCTCTGGAGCCTGAGAGGGGAGTGAGCTCAGACCGCTGGTTGTTCCTGTGGCTCTGCCACTGGGAACATCCATGGGGACAGCTTCTCAGGGGACGGCAAACTTTTTCTGTACAGTGTCAGATAGTAAATACTGTAGGCTTTGCGGGCCACTCTGTTTTTTATATCCCTTTAAAGCTGTAAAAATCATTCTTAGCTCAAGGGCTGCACAAAGCAGATGATTAGCTGGATTGGCCTGTGGACCAGATTGTTGAGCCCTGGCTTAGCTGACACTGATTTTGAAACATCTGCACATCATTTAACTGGCTAACCTCTTGCTTTGTTATTCTGGCCTCCACAGCCAGGATACATGGGCAGAGATTCATCCATCCCCTTATTCACCATAAATTAACGTGCCAACCATGTCACAGACACTCGGCAGGGTTCAGAAGACACAGGGCTACCCAAACTCGGCCACTGTCCTCAAAGGGCCTGTGTTGAATGAAGGTGACAGAAAGCTACCCAGGCACTTTCTACACAGCATGACAAATGCCACTCATTTGGTTATTCAAAAACATCTATCAAGTGCCTTAGGGGCCAAACATGTTCTCAGTACAGGGGTAGTGCAGTGGACAAGCCAGGCAAGGCTCACGGTCTCAGGAAGCTTGCACCGAAGCAGAGAAGACAGATAATAAGCAAGTACACAAATAATGAGTATGTGGTGACAAGCATTGCAAAGTAAATAAAAACAGAGCCACAGAGTGGACGTTGACCAGGCACACCGTGGAAGGCCTCTCCGAGGGGGTGCCGTTTCTCCTCTAAGGAATGCTGGGGAGTCAGCCATGCAAAAATCTGGGGGAAGAACATTACAAATACAGTACAGATCAAGTGTAAAGGACTTGGTGTGGGAATAAGCTGGCTGTGCTTGACGATCAGCAAGGCAGGTAGTGTGGTTAAATAAAGGGGGGGGGAAGAAGAAGATCAGGCCCGAGAGGCAGGCAGGGGCTCGAACAGGACAGGCCTACAGGCTCACTCAGTTTAGGTTTTCTTGCAAGGATGTGGAAACTTCTGGATTTTTTTTCAAGCACTTTACCTAATGACATAAGATGGAGAAGGAGGGAATGTAATCTACACTTGAGAGGTAAAAAAGATGCCTCTGTCTTTTATTGTTTTTGGCACTGGGGATTGAACCCAGGGGCACTATACCTCTGAGCTACACCCCCAGCCCTATTTTTTATTCTTTATTTTTTATTTATTTATTTATTTATTTATTTATTTATTTATTTATTTTTGCAGTACCGGGGATTGAACCCAGAGGCATTCTACCTCTGCGCTACACCCCCGGCCCTATTTTTTATACTTTATTTTGAAACCAGGTCTCACGAAGTTGTGGAGGGCCTCACTAAGTAGAGAGAGAGAGAGAGAAAGAGAGAGAGAGAGAAACAGGGATAGAGAGCTGAGGCTGGCTGCGAACCCGGATCCTCCGGTCTCCACCTCCCAAAGTACTGGGATTACAAGCGTGCGCCATCACGCCTGACTTTTATTCTTTATTTTGAAACAGGGTCTCACTAAGTTGCGGGGGGTCTCACTAAGTAGCTGAGGCCTGCCAAGAACCCGGATCCTTCGGTCTCAGCCTCCCGTGCCTTTTATTTTTTAAAAAAATATTATTAATAATGAGATTAAGTACTATTAAGATACTCTAACTTACACAGCGGAGACCAACAATTGTAATGTATGGCGCTCCAGACTAAACTGCTGGGATAATCTAGCATAGTACCAAGTCCTGGCTATTGGTTTTTGCTTTTGTTCTTATTTCTTGGGGGTTCTCTTTCCTGGGTTGGATTTTTTTTTTTTTTTGGTACTGGGAATCAACTCCAGGGGCACTGTACCTCTGTGTTATACTCTCAGACCTATTTTAGTTTCAAAACAGGGTCTCACTAGGTTGCTGAGACTCTCGCTAAATTGCTGTGGTTGGTCTCGAACCTGTGATCCTCCTGTCTCAGCCTCCCACATACTGGGATTACAGGTGTGCACCACCATACCCACTCTGGACTGGTTTTTATATAACTCACCGAAATCTTACTTAAGGTATAGATGATTAAAAACAGGATAGAGATGAAGAACTGGATCCGGAAGCTACCAAACCTTTTCCTCAAATATTCTGGGAATGTCACCACCTGTACAAGCAACAAGACGAGACACCATCAGGTAGTGAGCGTGGAAGAGGCAGATTCACAGGGATGAAGCTTGGTCACAAGTGCTGTCACAGATATGCTGCTGATGGTTGGAGCAGCCCAGGAATACAAGACATGGGGTTACTGCCTTTGGCATCAACCGAGATGGGAAAATAATGAAGGAGAGGCAATACTGCTGTCTTCAAGAAGCTTGGAGTCCAGCTTCTGCGCAATCTTCAGAATGCAGAAGGAAATTCAGCCAGTTAAAAATGTATAATGATAGCCGGGCGTGGTGGCGCACGCTTGTAATCCTAGTACTTGGGAGGCTGAGACCGGATGATCGCAGGTTCGCGGCCAGCCTCAGCTACTTAGTGAGGCCCTACGCAACTTAGTGAGACCCTGTTTCAAAATAAAGAATAAAAAATAGGGCTGGGGGTGGAGCTCGGAGATAGAATGCCCCTGGGTTCAATCCCCAGTACTGCAAAAAAAAAAAGTCTAATGATGACAAACCACTTTTAGGGGATAATCACAGAGCACAAACAATGCCTTGTTGTATACTACAAAGACAGCCAGTGCTCAAAGGAGATGGAACTTGACCCCACAACTCTCTGACCTGCTTCTGTGCCAACCCTGGTGCCCCGCAGCATCCTGTTCTGTTTCTACATCTCCTGGCTGGAAAAGAAAGGAGGACATGCAAAGGGCTGGGGTCCTAATATCCCTTTCAAGGGCATGACCCAGTGACCAGAAGACCTCCCAAGAGCCTCTTAAAGGTTCCACCACCTCCCAGGAGCACCATGGGCTGGGGACCAAACCCTTAACAGACGGGCCTTTGGGGGACACTTATCTAAATTACAGAAGTGGTTTTATTCCTGTGTTGCTACCATACTGTTATTATCACAACTCTCTAGTAAGTCTTGACAGTGGTAGGGCTAGCCCATCTTCTCTTTGACAGCAATACTTTTGCTCTTCAACATATATTTCAGAATCGCCTTGCTAAATTTCTCCAAACACCCTGTTTGGGTTTTGTTTGGAATTATATTCCATGCGCAGGTAAATTGGGAGAACGAACATTTTTAGAATATTGAGTCTTCTAGTCATTAACATAATTGTTTTCTTATTTAGATCTTATTTTTAATAAAGTTTTTTTTTTGCGGTACCAGGGATTGAACCTAGGGGTGTTCTACCTCCGCGCTACACCCCCAGCCCTATTTTTTATGCTTTATTTTGAAACCGGGTCTCACGAAGTTGCAGAGGGCCTCACTAGGTAGAGAGAGAGAGAGAGACAGGGAGGGAGAGAGTGAGAGAGTGAGAGAGAGAGAGAGCGAGCTGAGGCTGGCCACGAACCTGGATCCTCCGGTCTCCGCCTCCCAAAGTACTGGGATTACAAGTGTGCGCTACCACGCCTGGCTTAATAAAGTTTTAAAATATCATCTATAAAAGTTCTTGGAAGGCTGAGACAGGAGGATATCAGGTTTTAAGGCAGCCTCAGCAACTTAGCAAGACCCTCAGCAACTTGGCAAGACCCTGTTTCAAAATAAAAAATAAAAAAGGGTTAGAGGTATAGCTTGGAGGTAAAATATATGATAAATATATATCATATATATGATAAATTCTTGAGCAAGCAGTTATTGGTGTCTGTTTATCTAAGGCAGAATGATGTATGTTAGGCATCTCAGAATTTAGGAATTTAGGGAAGTAGGCACAAGGAGACTGAGAAGTTTAATTTGTCCTCCAGGATGTTTTTAGCATGCATGCAATATTTGTAAGAAAAAATACTGTAGAGAATAGAGTAACTTATAATGGATACTTACCCCAGCATTAATGTAAATAGGAACATATATCCAACCAAGAACAAAGACCATAAATATAGCCTGAAACCAAGAAAAGAAGAGTAATTAAATTATGGGCCCATCTAGGTCAAGCTCTTCAATGAGATGCAAGCTCAGTTACTATCAATTTTGAGCCTGAGAGATGTATCACCACTGGGGACTTACAGATAAAGGCCCAAGCACAGCACAAAGAACTTAATTCTCAGGCTCAGGATCTTTGCCTATTAAAGATTCTTAACTGGGGAAGTTAATTGAGCCAATTTCCAAGGTATTTATTTTTAATTTATTGTTTGTCTACTCCCAAATAGAAATGAAGGTGGCTTATAAATAAATTTAAAAGATAGTTAAAAAAGAAAAGAAGCCAGGCGTGGTGGCGTACGCTTGTAATCCCAGTACTTGGGAGGCTGAGACTGGAGGATCTGGGTTTGTGGCCAGCCTCAGCTACTTAGTGAGGCCCTCTACAGCTTCGTGAGACCCGGTTTCAAAATAAAGTATAAGCCGGGCGTGGTGGCGCACGCTTGTAATCCCAGTACTTTGGGAGGCGGAGACCGGAGGATCCGGGTTCGTGGCTAGCCTCAGTTCTCTCTCTCTCTCCCTGTCTCTCTCTCTTTCTCTCTACCTAGTGAGGCCCTCCGCAACTTCGTGAGACCCAGTTTCAAAATAAAGTATACAAAAATAGGGCCGGGGGTGTAGCGAGGAGGTAGAACGCCCCTGTGTTCAATCCCTGGTACTGCAATAAATAAATAAATAAATAAATAAATAAATAAATAAAGTATAAAAGAATAAAATATAGGGCCGGGGATGTAGCTCGGAGGTAGAACACCCCTGGGTTCAATCCCCAGTACCAAAAAAAAAAAAAAAAAAAAGAAAAAAAATCAGGAACCATTCAGGGAAAAGGGAAACTATACAAAATT
>PVJS01026179.1:0-27212 GCA_004027185.1 Glis glis | reverse complement strand
AGAGAGAGAGAGAGAGAGAGAGAGAGAGAGAGAGCTGAGGCTGGCCGTGAACCCCGATCCTCCGGTCTCCGCCTCCCAAAGTACTGGGATTACAAGCATGCGCCACCACGCCAGGCGGGGACTTTTAATTGTTTTTTAAAGTTCTTTTTAAAATTTTTATTGGTGCATTATAATTGTACATAATAATGAGCTTCGTGGTGATGAATTCATATGCGCACATAACATTATTTGGTCTGTTTCCTTTCCAGTACCTCCCCTTTCCTTCCCCTCCTCCCTCCCCCACCTTCCGCTACTCTGTTGGCCTCCCTCCTTTTGAAACCAGACTTTTTAAAACCAATGATTTGCATTCCTTGTTTTTAAATTTTAAAAATATTAAAAGTCAATTGTCATTCTTCTTTGTGGGCTCTTTTCCCCCTTGGTTATGTATAAAATTGGTAGCCGTCTATGGTAAAAAGAATTTTCTTACCGACTTCTAACCTTTTGAGGTATTTAATTTCTAGCAAAACTTGTCTGAGGACCTTCTCCTGTCTGGGACAGTGGTACACTCACAGTCTTTCTCTAGCCTGGAATTTCTACCCTTTGGCCACATCCTCTGGACTCTTCTTCCTGACCACTGACTTGGCCCTGACCCTCCAGGAACCCTGTCTGCTTCAAGCAATACTAAATGCAGAAAAGGCACCTGACAGAAGAGAACCAGGATGCCAGTGTTTGATTTACTACCCACTCAAGAATGAGCAAGAACAGAAAAGGCTCAGTGTATGTGACACTGTCAGATGGAAAATACAAGAGCAATTAGAAGGACAGGGGAA
Organism: Glis glis; assembly: GCA_004027185.1. Classification (NCBI taxonomy): domain Eukaryota; kingdom Metazoa; phylum Chordata; class Mammalia; order Rodentia; family Gliridae; genus Glis; species Glis glis. Next base: position 26,403 of record PVJS01026179.1, on the reverse strand, counting down.
AAACACCCTTCGGTGGCCTGGCTATTCTCTCTAGGGATGTGGTCTTTTTTAGCTACTGTTTGCAGTTCTGCCAACAGTTTTCCTGACAGAGGTTCCAGGGCAGGATGGAACGAATCCCCATTAAATGTTCATTAGCAGCTACCACTGAGCTGGAGCAGCACAAGCGGTGCTGGGCGCTGTGCATTTTTTTCTTCCAACACAAACACACAGAAGTTGGTCATCCTGATCTGCAGGCAGCTGGGCCTGCACCCCGCTTCTCTGAGTCCTTCAGGACCTATGTTTTTAAACAGCTCAGGGAGGAATACATCTCCCATCATGCACTGCGCAGGATGACTTCAGTGTGTTTTCTCATTCTGGACACGTCCCCTTCTTAATTATGATGTTAGTCTAAAGTTGGAGGCACTTTGGAGAGGTACCCTTCTTCCTCTGTGTGTGCTATCTATGTGTGTGCATACTGTGTGTAGTTTGTGCGTGTGTGTGTGTGTGTGTGTGTGTTCTCTCAGCAAGAAAAACCATCCTTTTGCTGTTTGACGTATCTTGTCATGCTACACTTTTAAGGAGACATCCTGAGGCAATAGGTATGGAAACAAGTTATATTTAAGGATTTTTAATATAAAATGATGAATGGATATAAAAGCAAAATTAACAGAATAGACAAACCAAAATCTTAATTACTTTAACCAATATTTATTGACTGTGTTTAGTAGATGGTTTTGTAGGCATTTCATATACAAGAACTTGCTAAAGCTCTATAATAACTCCAATTAGGTAGGTATTTATTAATTCTACTTTATATGTAAGGCAAAATAACTTCCTCAAGAATGTGTAGTAAATGAGAGACAAAACAGAGGTTTGTCTCTCATTTACTACCTGTTTCAAACTAAAAAGTAAAAAAGTAAAAAGTGACCCTGTTGCAAACTCAAAAGTAAAAAATAGAGTTGGGGGTGTCACTCAGAGGTAGAACATCCCTAGGTTCAATCCCTAGCACCAAACTAAACCAAACCAAACAAAACAAACATAGTGTTTAGGACATGATTCTTTTGAACCCAGAGGCATTCTACCTCTGAGTACACCCCCAGCCCTATTTTATTTATTTAATTATGTTTTTGAGACAGGGTCTCACTAAGTTGCAGAGGGCCTCACCAGGTTGCTGAGGCTGGCCATGAACCTGTGATCCTCCTGTCTCAGCCTCCCAAGTGCTGGCTATGATTAAGTCTTGAGGGTGGAGCAGTCAGTAAAGCCTTCCAAGGTTCTCCATCCAGGCAATGCTACCTAGTGTCTGGGGTTAGCACTACAATTTACACCAAATTGCCCCTGTCCTCTGAAGTCTGAAAGAGCCGCTGCCACTCCTGGTCAAAGTAACTTTGCTCTTTCCAGGGAATCTTTCTTTTCTTTTATCTTCTTTTCTTTTCCTTTCTTTCTTTTTTTTTTTTTTGTACTGGGGATTAAACCCAGGGGCATTCTACCTCTGAGCTATACCCCCAGTTCTTATTTATTTATATTTATTTACTTATTTATTTGTTTGTTTTTGAAACAGGGTCTTGCTAAGTTGCTGAGGCTGGCCCCAAACCTGCAATCCTCCTGTTTCAGCTTACTTTTTGTTTTGTACTAGGGAATTGAACCAAGGAGCAATATTCTACCTCTGAGCTACAGTCCAAAACCTTTGTATTTTTTTTTACTTTGAAACAGGGTTCTTGCTAAGTTGTTGAAGGTCTTGTGAAGTTGCTGAGCTGCTGAGGCTGCCCTTGAACCTGCAATCCTCCTGTTCTCAGCCTTCCAAGTACTGGGATTACAGGCGTGCACCACCACGCCCAGCTCTAGGGACTCTTTCTTAGAATATTTTTCTTTTTTGCATAGTCTACTAGACTCAGAAGAACCTCAAAACAAAACTATGTTCCTGTCTTCAGAGGCCTTAGCTTCTTACTGGGCCCCTCTGGCACGCTGCCTTCACACAGTAGGTACATAAGGGCAGTACCTCATCCCCACTGATCTTGCTGGGCCCAGATGAGACTGTGGGAAACCGCTGCTGTTTGATTGTTCGAGGTATATGGCCAAGGCCAATGTCGCTGAACAACTTTGGGCAGCAACTCTATCTCATTCTAGTCTTGCCCAAGGTAACTTGGTGCCAAGGAAAACACATATTGGGATCCTGGGATTTGCCCTGCTATTGGCCATCTTGCCCGAGAGGAGCTGCCAGAGCAATTAAAACTCAAACAAAAGAGGCTGGCCGTGTGCACACCCCTACCCCAAGGAAAAGGGACCCCAAGGGGAAAATAAAATTTAGGAGGTTTATTGAACCCACTGTAGAGCTGATCCAGAATTTAAATTGATTCCATAATTTATTGCATTTTAATTAGCAATCACAAGAGACCAAGTATTGTTTACTCTCTTGTTAGGAGCTCTGGCTGGAAACAAATACCAGAGAGTCTTAATAAGGATGAGTTATATTTACTGTTTTCTATTTTACAGTCTTGTTATAATCATCACAAGAAGAGATTCATTTAGTGCTCATCTGTTCTCGGTATGACATTTGTTGACCACCAGGGCGACATAAAATCAGGACATACCCCATAAGCCAAGAAAGAGCCCCTCCACCCCCATCCCACCCCATGCCTGCTCCTGCACTCTTTCCAATAATATAATTTAATAGCAAAATACTTCTGGCTTAGGTCCGATGAGATGAGTTCCCTTGTGCCATCGTCACCCAAACTGCATCTAAATAATGGCTATTATTTATTTATTTAGAGCAGAATAATGCTACAAACAGGCAGACAGCTGTATTTATATGTGCCACCCCAACTTGGATGCACCCGCCACATCAGGCAGCTGAGAAGCTGTGCCTCTGCTGCAGGGTCCCCGTCAGCCTAGTGGCCCGTCTATCTCATGGCCATCCCATGGTGCTTTTTCAATTTGTGTTTTTGTTTTGGGGGTTCCTAGGATACTAATTCTTTTTAGTGACATTTCCCCAGAGTTAGAGTTTTTTTGTGGCTTCCAGACAGATTTATTATTACTCAACGAAGAAGAATTCTGAACTCCTACTTGTGGGGTGGGACTCTTGGGACTGTGTGTTTCTTTGGGAGCACTCTAGGTCTCTGTTTCTTGTTGGGAACATTATAATTATTATGGCAATTCCCACCAGTCGTCCCAATTCTCCTTCTCAGATTGGGCACCCAGCAGGTAGCAGAGCTCCTATCTCAAGCCAAAGGCTATTCCATTGAACAAGGTAGGAGGACTCCATTCCAAAAGGGCTGTTTTGTGCCACCTGAATGCACACATCCTTTTGAGACTTTTCATTCAAAATGGGCTTCTTCTCCCAAAAGTAGGTGAAGTAGGGGCCATCATTTATTTCTTCCTCTTTTCCTTTTTTTAACCTAGTTTTTCTACCCAGCCACAGAGGTGCCAATCCTATGCTTAGGTTTTAATTAAACCTTGCTCCCTGTTAAAAAGCTCCTATTGTCCTTTCCATTTAAATAGGATTCTTCTTAGATCTTTAACAAGACCACGGAGGAGTAATAAATCTAAGTAATTGTCCTTATTAAGAGGAGATTATTCTCACAAGACTATAACAGTCACCAAAGTAACTAGAGCCATTTCCAGGTAACACTGAGCATCCTCTTCCTGCCCCAAACAGGATGCCTCGTTTGTCACTTTCTTTGCCACTCAAATTAAATTAGATGGCATTCTGTTTATTTTTCACACCTTTTACTAACAGAAAGAGATATGCCCTTTGATGATATTAATCAGGAAATCTGAAGTTCAACTACACTGAGTTCTTGCGATGGAGATGACCCCTCCCTTCCTCTCTCTCCTCTTCCCTCCTTTCCTTCTTTTCTTCCTTCCTCAGCTGATGCCTGAGTTCCCACTATGCCAAGCACTCTGCTAGGCATTAGTGGTTCAAAGATGAAGCTGGGTGTGGTGGCGCACACTTGTAATCCCAGTACTTGGGAGGCTGAGACCGGAGGATCTGGGTTCACGGCCAGCCTCAGCTACTTAGGCCCTCCGCAACTTAGTGAGACCCTGTTTCAAAATAAAGATTAAAAAATAGGGCTGGGGGTGTAGCCTGGAGGTAGAATGCCCCTGGGTTCAATCCTCGGTACTGCAAAAAAAAAAAAAAAAAAAAAAAGATGAAGGACATTGTCCCTTGGATGGTATATTATTCATTCATCTAATATTTATTTACTAAGCATCTTTCATGTTTAAGGCAGTAGGTGCTGGGTTTTCCAAGGGAGAAAAAGGCTACCTTTTGGAACTTAAAATGTAAAAGGAATTTGGACATTAATCCAATAATTACATAGTTGACTAATGGCAAAAAGTTGAGAGAATACAGGGTACCATTTGAGCACCTTCCAGGGAGTTAAAATGATGCAGTTAGTTCATTTTATTACAGATGATCAGATCTCTTCTATTCTATAAACCTCCAAGGAGGCTTTCTCTCATTCCCAAAGTTCTTATATAATCAGTGGTTCCTGATTATTTCTGTTTTCATTTAAAATCCATATTCCAAACTAGCCTCCCTTGGTTGGAGAAGGCTAAGTTAACATTCCTAGAATAAAGTTGACAAAGAAAAAAAAGGTCTTGAGGATACAGTTTACATCAGTTTAGCTCTTATACGCACTTTATGTTGAGTCTTATACACACTTTATGTTGAGTGTTCTGTGATTTCTTGTTTGGTAATTGCAAGTAAGAACTGATATATTTGTTGCCTCCAGATTTGCCAGTAACATAGAAATTGTGGATGTTACTTGCAAAATTCATTTCTGGGACACCAATGAGAAGCAGCTTGGAGCTGTGCAGAGATGAGGACTGAAAGCTCGCCATTTGAAATGAAAAATACCCAATCACATGACCGTAGGAAAAATAGCTCTTTCACTCACTCAAATTAAGTTTTCTTGAAGAACAAGATCAATAGTCCATCTGCTGGGAAGCTTTTGTGTGTGTGTGTGTGTGTGTGTGTGTGTGTGTGTGTGTTGTACTGGGGATTGAACCCGGGCCATTCTACTTCTGAGCTACATTCCCAGCCTTATTTTATTTTTTATTTTAAACAGGGTCTCACTAAGGTATGCTGAAGGCCTCGCTAAATTGCTGAGGCTGGCCTTGAACCTGCAATCCTTTTGTCTCAGGCTTCCAAGTACTGGTATTACAGGTGTGCGCCACCACGCCTGGCTGCTGGGAACCTTCAACTGTGGACTTCATTACCTTTGTGGATTGTCCATGGGGTGGCCTGGACTTCAGCCCTACAGGCTCAGAACTTAGACAACCCACCAGGAGCAGATCCATTTTTCTAGGTAGAGAATCATTAGCCAAGTGGTAAGAGTGGAGAGCCCTACGCAGGGCACTAATTGGCTATGAGAAGTGACTGCTATAGAAACACAAATACTCAAGGGTCTTCATGTTCAGTCTATTCTTTTCCTGACACAGTCTCCAAGTCATGATCAGAAGATTGCTGGGGGAGTGTGGAATTAGGAGTTAGATGACTATTTAGTGAAATCAAACTGATATGTGGAATGCTTCCACCTGGCAACCAGATCTAGAATTAACGGGGGCTAGAAGACCAGAACACAATCGTCTGCCCTTTGCATTTTTCCTCACGTCAAGGATACCTTCACCACCAGGACTGAGTGAGTGACTCAGGTTGTTCAGTCAAACTCCTTTTAACCTGCATGAGTCTTCCCAAAACACTTTGCTATTCACAATGGAGAAATTGGGAGAGCAGCCTCATAAGAGCCTTTGGAATCTTAAAACTAAGGATACTTCCTGTTTACTAAGAAATGCTTTTGGGGAGAAAATCCCCATTTTATATTTGAGCTCATATAATAAATATTTATAATTAAGAATCAAAGCCTGGCGCAGTGGCACATGCCTGTAATCCCAGTACTTGGGAGGCTAAGACAGGAGGATCTCAGGTTGGAGACTAGCCTCAGCAACTTAGCGAGGCCCTCAGCAACTTAGTGAGGCCCTCAGCAACTTAGTAAGATCCTGTTTCAAAATAAAAAATACAATAGGGCTGGGGGTGTAGCTCAGAGGTAGTATGGCCCTGGGTTCAATCCCCAGTACCAAAAAAAAAAAAAAAAGACAAAAAGCCAGGCAGATGGGATAGAAAAATTCTAGAAAGTATGAAAAATGACCTTTGAGCTTCAAATTTTTCCCAACAAAGCCAGGTGTGGTGCCGCACGCTTGTAATCCCAGTACTTGGGAGGCTGAGACCAGAGGATCTGGGTTCGCAGCCAGCCTCAGCTAATTAGTGAGGCCCTCCGCAACTTAGTGAGACCATTTCAAAATAAAGAATGAAAAATAGGGCTTAGGGTGTAGCTCAGAGGTAGAATGCCCCTGAGTTCAATCCCCGGTACGGAAAAAAAAATTTCCCAACAAAAGTAGCTCCCTTACTGTCAAGCAGTGACTGCTGGTGCTCACTGAGACCCACAGCTCCTCAGTTTCCCAGCCTCCCCTGCAGATAGGAGGGGACATGTGACTGGATTCTATCTAATGAGGCAAAGCATGTATGCCACTTTAAGGACTGGCACCTACCATGTCTCATAAGCTTGTCCACGGTCCCTCTCTTTGCCATCTGTGTTGTTACAGCAAAGGACTCTGGGAACTAAACCCCTGAACTCACAACTCATAAATACCTGGCCAGTGACATTGACATTGGACTTTGTGTGAATGGGGAGGGGCTTTCCTTGTTAAGCCACTGAGGTTTTGCACTTATCTGTCACACACTCAGCCTAGTCTTGCCTGACTGTGGGAGGCAGGAGCCCAGTGAGTAAGCCGCTGCCAGGTCTGCATGGACCTCACCCTCAGGTGCACCAAATCTCTTTTTTCTGATCTATAAACAGGACGCGCTTACCACCCAGGATATTCTCACTCTGGGACTCCAGCCAGCTCCCTACTTCTAGCACATTTGCAAATGATTTTTCTTATTAAATAAATATTCCAGATGGAAAAGCCCATCAGACCTAACATCTTGCCCAAACGTATCTGGGGCCAACTTAAAGCAGACTCCGCTTTGCAGCTGGGTCTACACCAAGGTCCTTGAGGAGGAGCCAGATCAAAGCTTGAATTCAAACGTAAGCCAGTGGCTGGCACGTATCAGGATCTCCAGAAGGTTGAAGGACGGATCCTAGTCCTGGGAAACAAAGTCAGAGGTTGGGAGCAGCAAGGGCGATCTTAGAATAGAGAGCTGGTGGGGCCGTGTCTCCTGCATTGGCAAAGAAGGGTATGCATATGTTATACTTCTGTTTTTAAAACTTCAGTTTTAAATTCATAGCAAAATCGAGCAGAAAGTACAGAGTTCCTGTATACCCCCTGCGGACAGGCATGCATAGCCTCCCTGGCCCCTGTTATCAACATCCCTCACCAGAGTGGTACCTTTGTTATAACCGATGAGCCTACATTGACATGTCATTATCACCCAAAGTCCATCGCTTACATTAGGGCTCACCTTTGGTGGTGTACATTCAGTGGGTTTGGATAAGTGTATAGTGACATGTATCCATCATTACAGTATCGCACAGAATAGTTTCACCACCCTAAATATCAGAGGTGCATTTTCTACATTGGGCACAAATAAACGATTCTACCCACAGCTTTCTCCTAAGAGGCATTTTCCCAGTATACAGCCAAAAGACCCCAAGAATTCTTTAGATATCCATGTGGGAAAAGAAGGCCCACCCAGGATCCTGCTGGTCCTGAACAGAGCCTGCAGTTCCATTCCCAGCATCCTCTGGAGTTTAACTTGAGAAAATAATAAGAATCCTATAGGATCAGTGATCTCACTCATTTGGACTACAGTAAATCTCTTCTATATTACTGCTCAGCCTCTGAGAATATTATATTGGGTCTCATTTTATTAAAGAATGTCGTGCATACCCAGAAGTCGCTATTTAATTTTTAGCTGCAAGATACAATTTTGAAAAACCATTATCTAGAAAGTGCAATAATCAAACAATGTAATCACGAATGTTAACCCTCCTTGGAATATTATTTTAAATGCTTGCCAGCTGGAAGCAAGAGTTGACAAGGAAGTATCTATCTGAGTTGGTTGGCTTTCTAATTTGTCAAAGCAGCTACATTTTCCAACAAGATATATTTGTTAAAATATGTTTTTTTCTCTGTGTGATTGTTTGGGAACTATCAAAGAATGCAAAAATCCTTAAATAAGGGAGACGGATTTGCATTTTCTATTTGTTCCAGGCCTGAGATTTAGGATTAAGTCACTTTAAGAGACACAAATGAATCCTTCCTCAGAGGAACCAGACGGTTCACATACATCACCAGTTGCCTCCGAGCTTTCTGGCTGCTCGGTGAGATCAGACTCGTAAATTTTGTGACATATGGAAAGTATCAGAAAAGCACAGCATGCATTTTAAGAGAGCCCAGAAACAGGACGACATTGTCAGGAAAGATCCCTAGTAACCCACCCAGTATTCCCACTGCCCACCCCAAATTGCTGCAGAAAGGGCCCACTGGTATGTGGCCAGTGGCTGGGACTCTCAGACACAACCTTGCTCTCTCGTGGGGTGCACCACCCTCCCTGACTGGAGAGCTCCAGCAAGGCTGGGGGTCACAGAGTGGTTTCCCAGGAAGGACAGCCTCTTTCTTGGCTCTGGATTTTGGCACACATGATGCCTCCATCATCTAAGTGAACTCTCCACCCTAGTCCCACACACTTTCTACCCACCCCCTCTCAGCCCTCGTTTCCTCGTACTATCTATCTATCACGAATTGAACTTGTGGAGGCCAGAACCTAGGTCTAATTTTCTTTGTATGACTTGAATTCAGCACTGACCAGGCCCATTGCGGGCATTTGAACAGATCGGTGGGCAAATGTGCCCACTGGCCTGGGGAGCCTGGGGGTGGGGCAGGGATTGATCTCAGCTCCTGGTTTCTCTTATTCACATGAGCTTCGTGGAGTTAGGCAAGATACTTTACCTTTCTATGGTTTTGTTTCCTTATCTACCAAATGGGAATGATAACACTGCCTATGTCATAGGATGTTGTGAATATTGAATAGTTTATACATATATTACACTTAGCATGATGTCTTGCAGTAGAAGAGCTCAATAAATCTTAGCTAACAAAGTGAGCTCCCCCAAAATGTGAGCTGTTGTTATTCATCATAATAATGTCCCGCCACAGCCCAGGTCTCCATGTAAATAAGAACGGGTTACTAGATTTACTCAGAGGAGCGATGCTGGAGGCCTCAGGGACTCTGGAAAGAGAATAGAGACCCCCCGCCCCGGAGCGAGCTTTCCTTCACAGTTTGAATAAGGCACTGAATAGTACAGGTTCATCAGTGCACCTTACAAGGACGGCTGGAAACACAACCTCCACGTGTCTCTCCTCCCCAGGCCAAAACTATCAACCCTCAAGCATTTTGAGGCAAAAGGGAAGGGGGCCTGGGTCTGGAAGAAGGGAGTGGGCAGGGTGGGGTGTGTAGACTGTGGGCCTAGGCACAGAGTGGGGTGTTTCCACCCGAAGACCTGCTTCGTTTGCCCTCTGAGCAGGGGGCTGTGGACTGGGGAAGTAACAGATGTGGGGGTTACCTGAGGGTGGAGGGATGGGAAAATAACAATGAGCCACCTAGAGCCCAGTTTGCTGGAGACTCTCCCCCACCCCAAAGGCCCTGGCTCCCAAAGTAAGAGGTTCTGTGATGGCCCTCGGCCACAGAGAGGGAGTTCCAGCAGAGAGCATGCGCCAACTACGTCACAGAGCCACCATAGGTCTCTCATGAACCCAAGCTTATGTTGTGTCCTGAGAACTGTCATGTGACAAATTAATAGCAAACATTTTACTTATAATAATTGTATTTATGATCATTTAAACTCTCATGGGTAGGTAGAAGTGAAGCAAGTTTGGTCTTGGAGGCCAGCAGCTGTGGTAGCAACAGAGGGGGAATGTGACCAGTTGGACGCCTCTTTCCACACTGGCCTCTCTCCCCTCTCCTCCCTCCAGGACCCATTGGCAGGACAGGGTCACAGTGGAGGGCGTGGGGAACCAGTCTGCCTGCATTTGAATCAAGTGTATGTCATTGCCTACCTTCGTGGCCATAAGCAAGATACTTAACATTTCTATACCTCAGGTTCCTTGTTTTGTTTTGTTTTATTTTGGAACTGGGGATTGAACCCAGGGGCACTCTACCTCTGAGCTACATCCCCAGCCATATTTTTTATTCTTTATTTTGAAACAGGGTCTAAATTGTGGAGGACCTCACTCAGTAGCTGAGGCTGGCCTCCAACCTGCAATCCTCTTGTCTCAGCCTCCCAAGTACTGGGATTACAAGCGTGCTCTACCATGCCCGGCAGGTTCCTTGTTTATAAATGGGACATGATATTGGTGCCTACCTCACAGGATGCTGTAGACACCGAATGGTTTATTGTTTGTAGTGTGTGTGTGTGTGTGTGTGTGTGTGTGTGTGTGGTAGTACTAGGGATTGAACCCAGGAGCATTCTACCTCTGAGCTACACCCCTAGTCTTATTTTATTTTATTTTTGGTACTGGGGATTGAACCCAGGGGCATTCCACCTCCAAGCTACACCCCCAGGCCTTTTTATTTTTATTTTGAAACAGGGTCTCACTTAGTTGCTGAGGCTGGTCTCAAACCTGCAATCCTCCTGTCTCAGCCTCCCAAGTACTGAGATTACAGGTGTACGCCCCGTGTCCAGCTACTTTTATACTTAAAATGATGGCTAGCAAAGTGAGCACTGGAAAATGTGAGCTGTCCTTACCAGTCATGGTTATGTCATTCCAAACAGCCCACTCCATCCCTCCCCCAGTCTAAGAACCCCGGGCAGGGGGCTCTGTTCCTATTGGAGGACTAGAACCTGAGCGTGGGGACGGGAGCCCTCAGTGGGGTTCAGCAGGGGAGCTGTGCAAACCATCTGAAGGGGCGATTTCGGCTCTGGATAGCTGGAGGACGGGTCGGGTTGGAGTGAGCGGACCTGGAGAAGGTTGTCCAGTTCCCTACCTCAAAGCTTGGTTTCACCGGCTCCTTGGTGACTTCCCACAGATGGAGGGCACCAGAGTCACCTGACATTCCATATATAGCAACCAAACATCTACACACGTGCAGTCCCACCCCTAGTCCTTTCACCCCAACATGCTCCATGTACTCCACGGGGACCTTGACTGCACTCTTGGGCACAGAATTGAGCTCAAGTGAATGAGGACAATTCTATCCCCTGGTCACAGTGTTTGCTGTAAGAATGGGCAGCTGATTCAATTCAGGCCACTGAAACCCAAGGTGACACTTTTCAGGGGACTCTGAAAGGTGAAATGTGCAGATTCGAGGCCTGGAACTGCTGCTGCTGTCTCCTAACATAGGAGGAGTGATCCCAGAACAAAGTTGGCCTGTGGACAGCTAGTGATGTCAGAAAAACAGACCCAAGGCTGTTGATAAGGTGACACTGGATCAATCCAGGCCTGAAGCACACATCCCCTCACCCAGAGTAAACCTCTGGGCTTTCCCGTTACAAGAGCCAATGGATTTTATTTTCTTGCTCTCAAAAGCTCATAGCTCAGGGCCAATAATGTCTTCATCTAGCACATAGTGGCCACAACTGATCAGTTATGAACATGTGAAAAAAACCACGAGGAGGTTTTCCTGACAACATTTTAGAAAACTTAAGAACTGTTTGAAATAGAAACCATTTGCAAAGCTCTGTTTGATGGGACTTACCTCTTCGGGTGCCCCTAAAGCAGTAGTGTGCTGCCACCTGCTGGTCACAAAACAGAAAGTACCCCCAGAAAGCGGCTGGAGCAAGAATGCTGGGGAAGGCCTGAAATGAGGGGTGTGCGTTCTCTGCTGATGTGGATTTCTGAGCTTTCAGGATTTTGTTTGGCATGTGCTGTTTTTATAATCAGAAAAAGTAAGGATATTCACTTTGAAAAATATAGCATCTCAAACTTGACATTTACTTATTTATTATACTTAGCTATTTTCATAAAAACCCTGTTGTTCCTTGAAAAGCAACAACTACAACCATGAGCACCAGAGCAACCCCCCAATCTAGAAACACACACACACACACACACACACACACACACACACACACACACACACACACCTACTGCCCCTGCCTGAAGCAGCGGCCACCTCTCCTTGCCCTCTCCAGGCAGGAGTGAGGCCCCGTCCTGCATCTCTATTCAGGACACACCTGTCAGGGTCCTGCTAGCTCCTCGCGAGGCTGGCCGGCAGGTGCAGCCACAGGCCCCTCCTACCAGCCCTGGCAGGCTGGGATTTAACACTTCCACACTAAAATTCCTCTTTGCAAATCCTCTTTGCCTTTTCCCTGTGGTCAAGGATTTTAGGAATTGTCTGCTCTGTTCTTGATAATACTTTGAGATGTGTGTACAGTGGTCCCTTTGGAATTCAGCATCTGCTGTATTCATGCCTCAACCAAATGAGATAGTAAGAATCCCATCACAAACTTCACATCGGCTCCTGCCACCTTTGGAGGTGAGCCTGACCTGGACCAGGAGAGCGGCACCACATCCGCCCAGCTCCGTGCCCACTTCGTGCCTGCACTCCACCTGGACCGACCATCACTTCCCACAGCCTCCCACCACGACAAACCCTTCCACCTGCCAAAGCGTCGACTTAGGTGTCACCTGGGTTTTGGCTTCTGTTCCCGGTAAGCCCTGAAATCCAGAGGCCTGATACCTGCCCCACCCATGGCCCCTCCTCCAGGGATCTCGCGCTGCCCCAGCCCCAACCCCCTCATCACGCGCTGGGCTGACCTGACCCCCACCGGCCTCATGGATCCCACAGCTGCGTCTGCCCTGCATCGGAACACCTCCTATGACCACGTCCTCCTGAACCAAGCTTGAATTTTCCTGGTCTCTGCATGGGATGCATTGTACTATCAACCTCATAGCGTTCACCCTGGCCCCTCCTCAGCTAGTCCAGGGGGCCTCTCCTCTGTTGTGTGGCTCCTCCACGTGTATTTGTATACCCTGGAGGCCCAGCATGCTCAGGGGCCACTCCAGCCTCATCTCATCTATTGGTAGAACCTCCAGGTTCTTAAAAGCCAGCCTTCAAGCAGGGCGTGGTGGCGCACGCTTGTAATGCCAGTACTTGGGAGGCTGAGACCAGAGGATCCAGGTTCGTGGCCAGCCTCAGCTAATTAGTGAGGCCCTCCGCAACTTAGACCCTGTTTCAAAATAAAGAATAAAAAATAGGGCTGGGGGTGTAGCTCGGAGGTAGAATGCCCCTGGGTTCAATCCCCAGTACCACTAAATAATAAATAAATAAATAAATAAATAAATGCCAGCCTTCAGCTGGGTGTAGTGATACATGTTTGTAATCCCAGTATTTGGGAGGCTGAGACAGGAGGATCACATGTTCAAGGACAGCCTGGGCAACTTAGTGAGACTCTCAGAAACCTAGAGAGACCGTTTCAAAAATAAAAGTAGAATAGGACTTGGGGTATAGCTTGGACGTAGAATGCCCCTGAGTCCAATCCTCAGTACCAAAAAAAAAAAAAAAAGCCAGCTTTACCACTACTGGGTGAACTACACGTTAGTCCACCCAGATGCCTTGTGGCACCTGTCATTTTCTGCCATCCCTTTCCAGGTGGGGTGTCTGCTGTTGCTGAGGTTTCTGAGGCCCCTCAGGCCCCCTGTAGGAAGCCAGGCCCTGCCACAGCCGCCATCTCCCTCAGATGTCCACCTGTCCTGTGTGATAGGACCTTCACTAAGTCACAGCTCTGGGCAGTGAAGCTCAGTGACACAGGAGCCCCCCTTTCCCTGCTCTGTGCAACCAGAAGGTCCATCCCCATTTTGTCCCTGTCTATCCCTTGGGTATCCTCACCAAGGACCTTCTCTGGGAATCTGCCCCTGCACTCAGAACAGGAGACACCTGTACTGGGTGTACAGTAGCTCCCCCCGATCCTGAAGCTCCTCTAACCCAGGTCCCAAACTCATCTCTGCTGAACCAGCTGCACCAGAGCTCTTAGAATCCCTCTGCCTCTTGGCTTTGGAGTAAAGCATTCCTGGGTTCAAAAGCTGGCTTCTCCACTTACTAGCACTGTGTGACCTTGGGCAAGTTACTGAAACTCTCTGAGCCTCTGCTGCCCCTTCTGTAAAATGTGCCCCCTAGAGTTCCTGTGAGACTCAGGTGAGATCGACAGTATGCAGAGAGCAGTTGCAGAAGGGCCTGATAGGGAGTTACCGCTCCACAAATGGCAGCTATTATTCACTGCAAAAATACAAGGCTACTCCCAACTTTCCTCTCATCTGGCTGGAGCTCCATTTGAAGACAGGAATAAATTTTCCTCCATTGTATATTCCCAGCATCTAGGATGGTGCTTGATACACAGTGAGTGCTCAAATATTTGTGTTGAAATACTTGACAGCACTCTGTTCTCTCTTTTCATTTAGATTGTGTCTTTCTTGAGGATAAAAAATTATGTGTGTTTCTTTTTTATAGCATGACTTTTTGATTGTGGTAAAATATATATAACATAAGCCTTACCATTTTAACCATTTTTAACTGTACAGCTCAGTGGCATTAAGTACATTCACATTGTTGCGCAATGTTGTGGTTTTTCGGTTTTGCTTTCTTTTTAATCTCCGGCAGCCAGCGCAGGATGGGGATAGAAGCTGCGTCTCTGTAGACTCAGTGGACATGCGTGAAGAGCCCCTGCAGAAGGTGCGCCTCCTTCACATAGGGACTGCGCTGTCCCCGGCACTCAACACAGTTCCTGGACATAGCTGGTGCTCAATAAATCTAAATGGAGCCACAGCGGAAATTGAACACTGGCAGGAAAACGACAGGGTCATAAACATGACACTGGGGTCTCACAAGGTTTTCTTTTTTCTAAAGTTTTTAATAAGTTGTCTTAAAAAAAAGAAGTTATATTCACACAGAAATCCATACTCTCGTTTCTCTTGAAAAAAACAGGAGGCTCTGGCAACTTTGGACCTGGCCGTGGGTGGCAGCTCTCTGAAACTGCTGAGTGACAGCTCCCTAGTAACAGAGACTATGTTTCTAACACATGAAATTGGGGGACACATTCAAAGCATTCACCTGTTTGTTGACATCTCCAGCGTTTTGCAATTGAAAACTCACCTGGAAAGACACCAGATCTGAGCCAGCCAGGTTACCAGGGCGCCATCTGGTCAGCACAAGCGTGTGCCAGGTGCACCTTCACCTGTCAGTCATCTCAGGCTTTTGCCAAGTCCCTGGCTGGGTGTGGCACAGCTCAGGGCAAGATGCCCAGCCCAGCCTGCTCTCCGGCGCCCTCTGTCTGAGGTCCAGTGCCCTGCACAGTGGCCCCACAGGCTCCACCGTGTATATCAGTGCCACATCCTGAAACCAGCTCCTCAGACTGCGACTGGGAGGCTGGGTGTCAGAGCGCCACAATTCCCCTTCCCTTTCTCTCCCTGCCCTCCTGGGACTTGGCTTCTCTGCTGCCTTTTCAGCCTCTGTTGTTGGCACTGTCCTTTCAAAAGCTAAAGGAAATGAGGGCCCTTTCCCTTTCGCTCTATGTACAAACCCCTTTCTCACAATTCACCTCAAAACTCAGGTCAACTGTGTTTCACTAGCAGCATCCTGATACTGAAAAAGAACTCAAGACAGGCAATAAAAAGAAAAGTAAGTCACGCGATACCAATGTCGTTTTGAAATAAAACAAGTTTGTATAGTAACTAGTTCCAAATTGCCTTACAGTCTTGCTTGGCAGGTAGAGATTTATCCCTGATAGTGTACCAGATGTCCCACTTGCTCGTCTAAGACACTTGCTTTTATCTCCAGCAGTTCCTGGTGGAATAGATACAGAGACAAGGCTGGAGCCTTGTTTAAACAGGGAATAGAGTGTTTGCATCCTGACACCAGAGAAGAACTGATCACCTGAGAGATTCCAATCTAGGGTTTACCAGCTTAAAAAATCAAACACGTTAAAACAAAATGAAACAACATGAAGCCAAAGCACAGAGAGGCCGTTGTCGTTCATTTTGCAATCACTTATGTAAGGAGAAATAACCTGTTCATGATGCAAGAATCAACAACCACCTGAAACGAGATGTGTGGTTCAGCTCTTCTAGAAGAAAACAAGGTCTCCAGAAATTGGCTGCTAGTTTCATAGAAAACTCAGTCACTTGAGAACATTTTGCAGCGACAGACGCCTCTGAGTGGCAGCCTTCTCCCACGCCGGGGTTCTGAGCAGCTTCCTGCCCTGGGCCTTTTCCACCCCTTCCCTTCCTTCTGTCCATGTGCAGTCCCAGTGGGACTTTCTGGCTTTGTAAACCAGAGAGTTAGGGCTCTCTAACAAGGTACACAAACCCACTGACCATCAGTGTAAGCAAAACAGCACAGCCTCAAATACTCAACAGCACTAATCCAAGGACCTTCTCACCAGGCCTCTGTCAGTAACAGGAACCAGCTCCCATCTCTTGGTCTTAGTGTCTTCTTAGTGAAAAATCTCAATAGAATCTTTTTGCTCCAGCATGAATCACAGGTCCATCCTGCTGTGGCCAGCGATGTCCAAGTTGGAGGGTCTCCTGTAAGCTTGGTTGCCGAGGCTCATACTACGCAAAGGTCATGGGCCCACCAGATACTCCAGGAGGAATTCTCCACTTTACAACACTCGGTTTGATGAGCAGTTGCAGCAGGGCGGAGCGGGGGCGGTTACTGTTTTGCAGTGATGTACTTCCAGCAGAGCACTATCTATGGGGGGTGAGAGGTAGGTTTGGGGGTTAGGGTTGGGAAGAGGTTATATTAGTTTCTATGGCTGCCATAACAAGTCACTCCAAACTTAATGGCTTAAAGCAACACAAATAAATTATCTAATAGTTCTATAGGTAAGAAGTCTGACACAGGTCTCACTGAGCTTAAAACAAGGTGTCTGTAGAACTGGGTTCCCTTCTACAGGCTCCGGCGGAGAACTTGTTTCTTCGTCACCCAGCACACGGTATCTTCCTTCATCTCCAGAGCAAGGAACGCCACATTCCTCTGAGTCTTTTTTTTTTTTTTTTGTCATCACGACTCTCTTCTACTGGCCGCAGATGGGAAAGATTCTCCAATTTGAGGACTCATCCAGATGATTCCAGATAACCACCCTATCTCAGACTATAACTTTAATCATATCTGCAAAGTCCCTTGTTTCAAGTTGAAATGTGTCCCCCAGTGATTCATATATTGAAGTCCTAACCATAGGGTTGTTGTAGATGCAAAGAGCCCATAAGGTGGGCCCTAATCCAGTATGACAAGTGTCCTTCAAAAAGGGGGAAATTTGGCCGGGTGTGGTGGCACACGCTTGTAATCCCAATACTTGGGAGGCTGAGACCGGAGGATCTGGGTTCGCGGCCAGCCTCGGCTACTTAGTGAGGCCCTCCACAACCTAGTGAAAACCTGTTTCAAAATAAAGAATAAAAAAAATAGGGCTGGGGGTGTAGCTTGGAGGTAGAATGCCCCTGGGTTCCATCCCTGGTACCACAAAAGGGGGGGGAATTTGGACATGGACACAGAGTCAAACATGCATAGAGGGAAGACTGGGAGAAGAATCACAGGGAGAAGGCAAGCTGAGGGGAAAGACCTAGAACAAACCCTTCCCTCACTGCCTTCTGCCAACACCTCAATTTTGGGCTTCTAGCCCCCAGAAATGTATAACAATAAATTTCTATAATTTAAGCCTCCTTGTTAGTGGTGCTTTGTAAGAGCATCCGTAGAAGATTAGCATCCCTTTTGCTGTGTGAGGTGGCAGACTCATGGGTTCTAGGGAGTGGAATGCATCTTTGGGGAGGAAGGGCCATTATTCTGCCATAAGTCTAGATGGTGGTTCTGTGTTGTTCATTTAACTTTGTCTTGGTTCTGTGCTCAGCAGCCCCTCTACCATAAATTAAAGAATGCACCAGACCATAGGCCTGTTGTTCACAATCACCCTGCAGCACCAGAGCCAACTCAAAGCAATTGGTCTTTGCGTGGGAACATTGTTCAGCTCCAGACACACTGGCCTTTGTAAACCACAATGAAAGTTGCTGGTATTTTCTATCATTTTTGAAGGGAACAATTGTGTGTGAAGAATACAGTGAAAACGGCAACATTAGCCACTTCCCTAGAACATATTAAAACACACACATTAAAACATATTAAAAGAAGCCGGGCGTGGTGGCGCACACTTGTAATCCCAGTACTTGGGAGGCTGAGACAGGAGGATCCAGGTTCATGGCCAGCCTCAGCTACTTAGTGAGGCCCTCCACAACTTAGTGAGACTCTGCTTCAAAATAAAAAGAACAAAAAATAGGGCTGGGGGTGTAGCTTGGAGGTAGAATGCCCCTGGGTTCAATCCCCAGTACCACAAAAAAAAAAAACCATATTAAAAGACATTGCCCTCCAGTGTGGGTTTCCCCTAAGTTGCCTCCCTTACACCATAGTGAGCACACATCCCCGCAGCCCTCAAAACCAACTCCTTTATCCACTAGTGAGCCAGTCAGAGCTCAGCAAGGATCCTCTCCCCTCAGGTCACCACCGATGCCTATAGGCTTAGGCCAGATGCCAGACAACAGAAACTGAGATACAGTAATGGTGAGACATGAGAAATAACACAGAAAAGTAAATCTGTGATTGATAGCAAAATAACCGATTCATGCTCACTTCAAACAAGTGCTCCGTGTCTCCTGCCACCGCCCTACTCCAGTCCTATCATCTTTGATTGGGACCATGCAACACTATCCTGGATGGTTTCCTGTCCCCGGTCATGTTCCTCCTGCTTTTCATCCTCTAGCTGCTTTTGTAATCAGGAAAAGTATCACGCACAGAGAACTACAATAATGTCATTCACCTGCTCAGGCTTAAAAGCATCGGTGCTTCCCACCACCCATAAGTCCAAGCTCCTAACTGGCATATGAAGTCCAGCCTCTTTTCCGACCTCATCATTCACTGCTCCACACACCCAAGAGCTACTCTCGCTTCACCCACAACATGATCTCTGAGCACCAGAATTAGCATCACCTGGGGTGCTTGTGAAAAATCCCACACCTGCTAACTCAGAATCTTTTAGGAAACACTTAAAGCCTTTTTTTGTGCAAACTGCAGCTGGGGATTGCTTATCTAGAGCCACTGTGGTCTTCCCTTCCATCTCACATGCCCTTCCCCTCCTCCTCGTCCTCTTCCTCCTTTGGGACATTGGTCATATCATATCTTCTGCTTCTCAGATGCCAAATAAATTGCTCCCCTGTCCCTTTTCCCTTAGCATTTTCTACAGACCCTCACAATACAGCTTTGTTTTACAGATGTGTGCTACAGATCTGTCTCTCCTACTAAATGTTGAATTCCTTACCATTAATAACTATGTTGCTTTCTCTCCAGGTAACTAAACAATTTCTCTGTCTCTACAATGGGAATTTATAACTGACCATGTTTCTTTTCCCCTCTGCCACCTAATGTGCTTAGAGTCAAATCCCAGCTCAAGTCTAACGGTTGTGAAGGCTCCCATCGGCCGTGTCCATGTGTCCTCCTCTCCCCCTGGACTTGACCTAGTTTAATTTGTATTTCCCCTGCTCTGAGTTTCAAAAGCTTACATCTGGATGCTTTATTTATTTATTTTATTTTTCCGCTATACCTTTCTGGAACAAGGTAGGAGAGAAATAAATTATTCATCTCAGTATTATGGCTACTCTGGACAGTGTCTGGCAGATAGAAAATACTCAATAACTGTTTGCTAAACTTAATCAAAGGAATAAAGTTATGTGCATTCTGTGACAGCTGTTTTACTCATCACTTAGAAGGCCTTTTGCTGATTTGTATCATGATGTTCAAGAGCTAAAACTGGCAGAAAGATGCCTGATGGATAAAAACCTATTTCTGAACAAAATTTACTTGAGCTCATCAACCCAATCATTGCAGTTTCCCACCTTAATCCAAGTGCAGCCCATTTTAGGAACTCAGACTACTCATCAACTATGTAATCTGTGCTTAATCTTAAAAGTTAGCTGGACATGGTGGTGCCTGCCAGTAACCCCAGTACTGGGAGACTGAGACAGGAGGATCACAACCTAGTGAGACCCTGTTTCGAAATAAAAAAATAAAAAGGGCTGGAGGTCTAGCTTGGAGGTAGAATGCCTCTGGGTTCAATCCACAGTACAAAAAAAAAATCATAAAAGTTAGTGAACGGATAGTCAAGAAATGAGAAAGGAAGCAAGAATTACATGTCTTGGAGCAGGGAGAGAGGTGTTCCAAGGAGACTTTGCAAGAATGGAGCAGAGACACGTATATGCTGAGGATGGGGGCATGGAGATGGGAGGCGTGTTAGGAAATGAACATAGAGAAGGACGAGGAGCCCATGGTCAGATGCAGGGTGCCCGTTGCCTGGAGACACACCATTGTAATGTCCCCCTGTTCTCTGGAAAGACAAATGTGCTCCAGCACATAGTTAAAGATGCCAACATCAAATCGCTGCATGATAAAATTATGAAGATACAAGAGGAAAATCTTGAGAAAGAAAAACAATCACACTTTTTGTACTCATTTTTCTTCAATTTACATCTCACGCTTCCTTAAGAAAAGCCATCTTTCCTACCCTGTGTATTACATCTGAAGACATAGCAGCAGTGCCCAAGTCTCTTTAAATTGGAGGGTTTTTTTTCCCTAGGAAACACATGAACATGTGTAGTCTTGACTTGTAGTTGTCACTTCAACTTTCTAAACAAGTCCCTCACGCTTCCAGTTAGCTATTTTCAAAGCATCACATACTGGAATTATTTTCCCCTCGGAGAAAAATAAAGGTATGCTAACCTATTGATTGCTACACATAACCAGCCACATGTGAAGCCACGTGTCTAATTTAAATTTGCTTCAGACATATTTGTTTCAATCAAAAACATCAATTCAACGTGTTGACTTTAATTACATTTTGCTTCATGAAAACCTAGAGAATCTGAGAGAATTCTTTGAACAACATAAAAGAAAGGTGTTGATATTAAATAGATTAGAATGGAAAGTTTGTAGCAGTGAATTTGGTTACGTTGTTACCCTGTGAAAGCAAGCCTGTGATGAGATAAAAGTCCTGGTCCATTATAATGAAGTACTGGCTCTTTCCCCCTAGCTAGCTCAACAGAGGGACTGCACGCTAAGGTTTGGATGTACGGGCTGTATGTGTCATCTTGGCCCTGGGATCTACTTGAACTGGCTGAGAGTTTGGCCTGGGCCTGAGTGTTAACAAGTGTATTGAGTGTTAGCAAGGCCGCCACCCCATTGGCCAAGGCAAGGAGGCCCACTAACCTGTAGTCTGAGGATCAGCTGGCTGGGTATGTCAGATGGGGCTGGGGTCAGGGGTTATGGGCAGCTCCTCTATGCCCAGGGGCTTCCTGCTCAGCTGTAGGCTCAGGCAAATCTCTAGTTTGTCAGCCCCAGCCCCAACTGATGTCACCAATACCCTCGATGTGTAGGCATAGCTGTCACCTATTCTGAGCCAAGAATCACATCATGTTTGCAGGATAAACAGTAAACACGGGGACCTAATGCTTGACATGAGTTTAGTCCAGCTCTGTGGCCCTGGGGATAGGTTTGGGGTGAGCCTGGAAGTATCTCTGCACCCACCAGGCTATCTGTGCCTTCCTCAAATCCTCCTGTAATTACCTAATTTCTGAAATCTTATAACTGCTTCTGTTTCCTAGGTAGCACCAGTTTCCCTTCTGAGGCCTCAGTTCCTTTAGTGGAAGTCCTGGTCCCTTGTTAAACTTTGGCCATCCCCATCCCGGGCCTGTACCTTGACCTGAAAAAGGATGCATGGTCCCTCAGCCCATGTTCCTACTGGGGGCCTGTCTGGTTCATCAGTTCTAGACTGTAATAACTCCCTTTCCACACTACTCCTGTTGTGAGGTCAAAATCATCATCAAAATATAAGCTACCGTGTGTGTGTATGTGTGTGTGTGTGTGTGTGTGTGTGTGTGCGTGTTTACTGGAGATTGAACCCAGGTGTGTTCTACCTCTAAGCTACACCCCCAGTCCCCCTCTTTTTTTTTGAAACAGGGTCTAAGTTACTGAGGCTGGTCTTGAACCTGTATCCTCCTGTCTCAGCCTCCCAAGTACTGGGATTACAGGCATGAGCCACCACGCCCGGCTAGCTACTATTTCTTTAGCACTTGCCACATGCCAGGCAGTGTGCTAAGAACTTAGCATACATTACCTCGGCTCATTCTCACAATAACAGAATGAGGTAGATCCACGACCTTAATTTTACAGACAAGTAAACTAAAGCTCAGGGAAGTTAAGTAGCTTGCTCAAGAGAACGAAATTCATCGTGATGAATAGCCATACTCTGACCTAAGAGTGAAGGAGGTCATAAGCAAAGCTTCTTACTATGTGTCCCTTGTAATGAACCAGAAGCAAAGAGACTATAGACGTAATCTAGACTCTTACAGACATTTCATTGAAATGGGTTGGTTTATTGGTCATGTCTTGAGCCTTACCGGCTCCTCCAGCGGCTGTAAAAGCCTCCAGTTTTGTGCAGGCTTCTCTCATGGCAGTATCCTGCCTCATCCTGTGTCTCATCCTCCCACTTGCTGCCCTGTGACTTCTCTGATGTCACACCATGGGCCACCATGACATAACATTCCCATAAGGACAACACAGAACTCAGAATTGACCCCTGGAGCCAATCTCCGCCTCCTCCTCCTCCTCCTCCTTCTCCTCCTCCTCCTCCTCCTCCTCCTCCTCCTCCTCCTCCTCCTCCTCTTCCTCCTCCTCCTTCTCTTTCTTCTTCTTTGTGGCACTGGAAATTGAACCCAGAGGCATCTACCTCTGAGCATTAGACTGCTGAAAGTCTCACTACATTGCTGAGGCTGTCCTCGAACCTGCAATCCTCCTGTTTCAGCCTCCCAAATACTGGGATTATGGGCATGCATCACCATGCCGGGCTCCTGGGGCCACTCTTGACCAGTGGTAGATGAGAGCTCATAAGTAAATGGTAGACTTTCTGAAACATATTTCTTATAATTCCTCAGAAAAACTCCATAGGGTCAGGCCATGTTCTCTCTCTCTCTCTCTCTCTCTCTCTCTCTCTTTCTTTCTTTTTCTTTTTTTTTTTTTTTTTTTGGAGCTGGGGATTAAATCCAGGGGCATTCTACCTCTAAACTACACCACCAGCCCTATTTTATTTTTATTTTGAAACAGGATCTCTCTAAGTTGCTGAGGGCCCCGCTAAATTGCTGAGGCTGTCCTAGAACTTGTTGATCCTCCTATCTCAGCCTCTCAAGTGCTGGGATCACAGGCGTGCACCACCATGCCCAGCTTGTAACAACACATCTTTCAATTGGCTTTCCTTCCTTCTCTGTTTCACTCTTGCTTATCCCTCATTCCTGCCCCCTGGAACCACATTCCCAGGTAGACTATGTTTAAAAGCCCTTGTCTCCTCCTTAATATGCGGAAGCTAGGGAGAATAGGGCATAGGAAGAACTCCAGACAAAGATGGAGAAAACCTCAGATGAGTAAAGAAGGTGACCTAACTGAGGAATATGGGAGGGGGGAAGAGGGAAACATCCTAATGCACAGGATGTACATACACAAACTTATCAAAGTCAACTACTATGCTGAGCATGAGAAGGAGGGAAAAGGTAGGGAATAGGGGTAGGAATTGGGGGAGGGCTAATTGACCGATGTGTGCATGTATACTTCTACCACCCTGAAATCATCAAGATGTATGATTACAATGCACCAATTGGCTTGCAATATATATATATATATATATATATATATATATATATGTTGCAGTACTATTCACAATAGCCAAAATATAAAATCAACCTAAATGGCCATCAGTAGATGAACATTTTATTTGTTGATTATTTTCATCATCACAGTTTTTCACATGGAAAAATGGATAACCAAGGGAATTATGCAATTACCCAAAGTGACAAAGCTCATCAGTGATAGAACTTGGACTTGAAATTCTGTCCACCAACCTCTTTCCATTCAGCCAGGCTAGCTCAATTAATATGTATTTACATGGTAATTAGAATAAATGTTGTAGAAAATTTTTAAAAAACCCTTGTCTCAGGCAGGTAGACAGAGAAGGGCTTATTTCTCAAGAAAAGTCAATCCATCATTCCCATCTTGCTCCCTACCGGTGACGACAGTGAGTTTTTCTCTGTTCTTGTTCAGTATACTTCATCCTGGAGACATTGGGATGGAATCCCAAACTCCCTTCCTTGTTCTAAAGTCACTACTTATTAAAATGTTCCAAAAAGATTAGGGGACGATCTGACTGTGGCAGAAAGGACAGCGAACACTTCCCTGCTGAAGGCTTAGTAAGGGCAGGCTTCCATAAGACATCTGAAGATGCCGATTTAAACAGAAGATAGAAGCTTTTCCTGCAACAAAGATAGAAGAGTTACTTGGGGAAGAAGGCCCTCACAGGGCTGACAGAGCGCAACAGATCACCGCTCATCACCTGGACGCAGGCATCCGGGCTGGGGCTGCAGGTTTGGTTTGCAGGTTCTTTTTATTTGTTTTGTTTTGTTTTGTTTTGTTTTGTTTTGTTTTGTTTTGTTTTGTTTTGTTTGTGGGGGAAGAACTGGGATTGAATCCAGGAACATTCTATCTCTGAAATACACCCCCAGCCCTTTTTTTGTTTGTTTGGAAACAGGGTCTCTCTAGGTGGCTAACAGTCTTGCATAGTTGCTGAGGCTGTCCTCGAACCTGCGATCCTCCTATCTCAGCGTCCCAAGTCCTGGGATTACAGGCATGCACCACCATGCCTGGCTTGCAGGTCTATTTTTAACCTTCTCCCATCAGGATCCTCAGCATCTCCCTGGCAGGCAAGGTTCCAACTCTTTGTTTCCTTAAACTATTGTTACTTTTAATCAACATGCTGCCTCTTTCCACAAACAATCCCAGTGAGCAGCCAGGGTCATCGCTGACAGCATGAAGAAGTGCCCAGGGAAATCAGGAAGAGGAGGCACACTGGAGAATCCCGCTGTGGCTGAGGTGTGCCCTGAGCTTGCCGAGTGCCTCGCTCCAGCTCCATCTCGCTGAGGCGCACACCAGCCTCTTTCCAGCCCTGAAATGAGATGAGTTCGTTTTTCCAGATGTTTTTTAAGGTTGATTTTACAGGAAGTCTTTTGGCTAAAATAGGCTTTTTACCCTTGCAACTATTTTCATTTTGCTGTCCCTTATTTTGCTTTTGGATATAATCATTTATCCTCTAAGAATCTTAGAATTTAATAAAAATTGTACCTGTTTTGCATAATAAATCCCACCAAGAAATGGCACTTTGTTTTTTCTTCTTTCTCCCTTTCTGTGTGTGTGTGTGTGTGTGTGTGTGTGTGTGTGTGTGTGGTAGGGGGCAGGAGGGGAGGATTCTGGGGGGTTGAACCCAGGGACATTCTACCTCCAACCTACAACCCCAGCCCTTCTTTAAAATTTTTTGTTTGGAAACAGGGTCTCACTAGGTTGCTGAGAACCTTGCTAATTTGCTAAGGCTGGTCTCAAATCTACGATCCTCCTGCCTCAGTCTCCCAAGTACTGCGATTACAGGCATATGCCACCACACTAAGCTTTTTTCTCTTTTTTTAAAAGTCAATCTAAGCTGGGCATGGTGGCGCACACTTGTAATCCCAGTACTTGGGAGGCAGGGACCGGAGGATCCGGGTTCACGGCCAGCCTCAGCTACTTAGTGAGGCCCTTTGCAACTTCGTGAGACCCGGTTTCAAAATAAAGTATAAAAAATAGGGCCGGGGGTGTAGCTCGGAGGTAAAACACCCCTGGGTTCAATTCCCAGTACCACAAAAAAAAAAAGAGGTCCCAGCATATTAAAGGGATGAAGCATAAAATATTATTATTATTATTATTATCATTATTATCATTATTTGTGTGTAGTACTGGGGATTGAAACCAGGGTGTTCTGCCTCCAAGCTATACCCCCAGCCCTTTTTTAAAATTTTTGTTTTGTTTTGTTTTTGAAACAAGGTCTCACTAGATTGCTGAGAGTCTCACTATGTTGCTGAGGCTGTCCTTGAACCTGTGATCCTCCTGTCTCAGCTTCCCAAGTACTGGGATTACAGGCATGTGCCACCGTACCTGACTATAAAATATTTTAAATATGGAAATAAGGTCCTAGTGCCCCCCAACAATTAGGCTAATTGGTGTCATGGAAAGAAGCCACAAGACAGGAGTCCGAAGACTGAGGCCCATGTTCTAAGCTCAGTTGTCAATGGGCTTAGCAACCTTGGGTAAGCCATTGGTGTTAGTGAGCCTATTTCTTTGAATGCGAGAGGATAACCAAACCTATATCACAGAAATTATATAAGAAATATAAATCAGCTCATATTCTGGTTTTAGTCTTTTTAAAATATGACTTCTCCCAAAGATTCTGCTCCCGAGTCCTGAGTGATACCCAGGATTCTGTTTTACAAAGATCCTCAGGTAATTCTTTTTTTTTTTTTTTTTTTTTTTTTTTTTTTTTTTTGTTT
>PVJS01026178.1:0-18025 GCA_004027185.1 Glis glis | reverse complement strand
ATATTAATTCATTCACAGTGACTAATTTGCTTCCTATTTGATGATAATGCCAACTATTGACTAAGGCAAAATCATTCAGCTTGCCAAGCCCTTCCCACCTCCCCAAAACCTCACTTACTCAGGAAAGGGTTTATATAGGAGGAAATAGCTGCTTTTGAAATTGACATAGATGAGTCAAATTTTGTTTCTTTAAAAGAAAGTTGATTCTAAAGTCATTTAGCATCACTGGTCAGGTTTGGTGAAGACAAGAGAAGTGGAAAATGAACGGGAACATGGTGTAAGTACACACTTCGATTCACCTCATCATTTGCTTGCTCTTTGAGTTTCCCTGTCTGAAGTTCCTAAGTTATAGATGGAGGGTTCATACTGATCTAGCCTGTTATATGGAAGCAAGAAATTCAGTCCAAAAAATAAAACTGATTGTAAACTAGAATTTTTTTTTTTGCAGTGCCGGGGATTGAACCCAGGGGCATTCTACCTCCGCGCTACACCCCCGGCCCTATTTTTTATACTTTATTTTGAAACCGGGTCTCACGAAGTTGTGGAGGGCCTCACTAAGTAGAGAGAGAGAGACAGGGAGGGATAGAGAGAGAGAGAGAGAGAGAGCGAGCTGAGGTTGGCCACGAACCTGGATCCTCCGGTCTCTGCCTCCCAAAGTACTGGGATTACAAGCGTGCGCCACCACGCCCAGCTAGAATTTTTTTTTCTCACAAAAAGCAACCATCTTTCCCCCTTGTCATGACAAAGATCCTCTTTACCACTATCCTGTCCATACAATAGAATTCATAATGGTGAGTTAAATTTTCCCATTTTATGAAACAGCATGTCTAAAATTCTGAGATCTACAACTTTTATCAAGTATCCTGTTAGATGGCTCTAGTAGTACTAGGGGTTGCTGATGTTTTGCATAGTGAAAAGGGATATAATAACTAAAATGTACCTGTGGTTGCTTTTCACATGTTGTGTGCATGCTTACTCATACATACACACACACATTCTTTTTTTTTAACCAGTGGAGGGAATGACCAGATACAGATTAAAAAGTCTATTCTCTTTCAACTCAGGTTCGTCGCAAACCAGTTTATGGGTAAGACCCAACCACAGCTGATTAATTCTAACTTTTGGAGCAGACTGAGCCTCTCTCAGTAGTATCTTGTACTGTCTTTATTCCACCCTCTGCATCTCTTCTCTCAAATCTATCAAAGCACCTTCTACAATTAATCATATTCTACCGTTATTCTATATCCTCAAATAAACACATTTTCTATCTGTATTTTGTTTGATCGCTTTTCATAGGTCTCTTTGGCTCTTTTATAATTAATTTTGTGTCTTCTATTTCACTTTCTCTCATATGCAATCCCCCCATCTTATTCCCACAATCCTACCAGAAGAATGTAGTTTCTACTCCATCCAGATCATCCTACATCCCTATGCAATAGTATTTTTCTAAATTGCCATTCAGAAAAAGTTTAAATTTCTTAATCTGTCATTGTAAGCATTTTGTAGACTGGCCACAGCAGCCATCTATTTAGCCATACCACCCATCATTTGAACTTTTGATTATTGCCTCCCTCACCCAAACCTGCTCCTTCTACAGTCTTCTTTAGATCAGTAAGGGATATGACCAGCCAGCCAGTGACTTGAGATTAAAAAAAGAGAAATTATTTTTAATCCTCTCTTTTGCCCCCACATTCAACCTATTGCCAAAACCTTTTACACTGTTTCCAGAACACCTGCTCAATTTGTTTATTTCTTTTCACTGGTTCTATTGCCTGCTCAAACTACAACTATTCAATTGGATCACCACAGTAGCTCCTATTTGGGTTTTTCTTGCTTCTCTACAATCTGTTTTCCACCCAGAAACCAAAGATAGCTTTGTTAAAAAACAAAAGTCGGATCACATCATATCCTTGATTAAAATCCTCTGGTGACATTTTGTTCTACTTAAAATAAAATCCATACTCCTGCCCCTGTATCATCTGGTTCATGTGGACCTTTTCGATCCTAGCCTTTACCACTTTATCAGCTCTCAGTATGCTCCAGCCGCTCTGGCTTTCTTTGTAGTCTTCTTACACACATTTCACCTGGTACATTTGCACTGGCTCTCCCTTCTGCAATGTTCTTCCTCTTGGACTTTTCTTGGCTCCTCTCTTTGTTATTCAGCTTTCAGCTTAAATAAATGTCACTGTATTCCCTGACTTCCCAATACAAAGTAGCTGCTAGGTCACTGTCACCACACCCTGCAAAGCATTAATCTGATATTTCTGTGTGTTTTTGTTTGTATAATTGTTTTCTGTCTCATTCACTGCTGAATCCCCCCATATCTAGAACAGTGTATGGCTCTCAATAAACCTGTGTCTAATGGATGAATGGATTTTGCTTTCCCAACTCTCTGTCCTGTCCACAATGCTGGACAATATTTCTGATGGAAAATAATAGGACCAAAGACCAGAGGTAGATTGACTTCATATGGAGACAGAAAAGCTACAAAACAGTAAGAGAAAGTTACCTGACTAGAGGGGAATGTCATGCTGAATGACAGAGACAAGAGAGTAAGATCTTAAACATCAGACTGAGAAGACTTGGCTCGAATCTGATAAATTATAGAAGCACCTTAAACATGAGGAACCATAGCCTCTGAACTCTATGGGGACAAGGATATTTGGCTTGATGATTGCTATAAATGAATGAATATAATCTCTAAGATGCTTTGTTTTGCAATAGTTTATAAGACCAAATAAAGATAGAAGACTGTAGAATAGTTTCTCAAAATATGGACCATAGATTGTATTTGACCGACTTATTAAAATTTAGTTTCCTGTGCCTTTCCTAAAACCTACGGAATCATCTAAGACTAGAGCCAATAATATAATGGATTTCTTTGCATTTCTTATAAGCATACTAACGTCTGAGAATGATTGCCCTAGAAGCAGTAAGATGATGACAGCCCTAAAGTGAGACCTATACTTAAAGGAATTAAAGAAGTTGCAAGAATTTTATGAGGTAAAGAAAAGAGTCAAAATGACTAAGTTTCCAACCTGGCAGGCAGAGAGAATGACACCTCCACTGGTAGAAGGTAAGAAACTTGTGCATTAGTATGAAAAGGCCTTCTCGTTGTAAAAGATGTATAAATAGCTCTTCACCTTTTGGAAAATAATGCAAAGGCATATGTGAAGGTGAAATGTGAGACTAAGCTAAGAAAATTACCTGCTTCCAAAACCATGGAACTCTTCTATAATAAATAGCAAAGGGATCATCACTGCATTCCATAGCATGAGGTTGCCACAGACAAATTAGTCTCATTTCTTATTGTTAAAACCTATATATTAAAGGCACGTTACTCCTGTTTATCCTAGTGAAAGCACCACATACATCTCGGTAAATAGTTCTTTGTGCAATAGATTCTTGAACTTGGCATCCTACCAGCCATGAAACAGAAATGGCCTTGGAGCAATGCTAGAAAGCAAGAAAGGAATGCCAGTGATCTAATTTGAGGAAAGATCTGGATGCAAATGTCTCTGGTAAATAGTAACATTTAGAAAGTTGTTCAGTTTCCCATAGTTAAAATTTTATTTATAATTTTTAGTCTTTAGAATATAGAATCTATACTTAGAACCAGATTTTTTTTAATGTAAAGATGGGTTGAGGCCAGTAAATGTTACTCATGAGAAGAAATCTTTAAACATGGAACTATTTGGGGCACATGTTAGTCCCTGTGTTTGATGTTATAGGGAACCTGACATTTAGAATACCCAGTAAGTTGAATACCCAAAAGTAAATTACTCCTTCCCACCGTGATGGATAGATGTTTATACACTGCTCATCGTAAAACACTAAATATCTCTTGTCATGTTCCAGTTAATTGCTATTATATGAGAAAAGAAGTAAAAGAAGGAAGGTCAGCTGATAGAAGCCAGTGTTAGGACACGCCTACAATGAGCCTCATTAGACTGCTTATTGCACAGCAACTATTTTGGAGGCTCTGGTTTTTATTTGGTTTGATGCAAAGTTAAAGGCAATATATTATACCTATTATACTATGTGAATTGTTTGGCAAACAATTATAGTTTCTGTCTTAAGTTGAACAAGAAGTAATGTTGACCTCAATTTTAAAAAAAAATGAAACTATTGGTTGAAAACTTATGCCACAAGATTTAGGTCACACAATGGGTAGGTGCAAGCCATTATAACCAATCACTTCGTTGTTCCCATCAAGGAAGTCATGAGTCTGTCTTTTTTTTTTTTTCTTTTTTGGTACTGGGGATTGAACCCAGGGGCATTCTACCTCCAACCTACACCTTCAGCCTATTTTTTTTTTATTCTTTATTTTGAAACAAGTTCTCACTAAGTTGCGGAGGACCTCACTAAGTAGCTGAGGCTGGCTGCAAACCTGCAATCCTCCTGTCTCAGCCTCCCAAGTACTAGGATTACAAGTGTGCGCCACCATGCCTGGCTGAGTCTGTCTTTAAGTAAGGCAGCATACTTGACAGTAAGAATCCCCTCACCACTGCCCCCAAAAACATCTGATAAAATCAACCCATCAATAAGGAAAATATATTTAAACATAAAAAAAGAATCAGAATTTGCTTCATACATGACCCTTCCTTGGGGAATCCTCCTTATAGGAATTCTAGATCAAGAATGACATCTGATGAGCTGGGTGTGGTTGCACATGCTTGTAATCCCAGTACTTGGGAGGCAGAGACAGGAGGATCACAGGTTCGTGGCCAGCCTCAGCAACTTAGTGAGACCCTTCACAATTTAGTGCGACCGTGTTTCAAAATAAAAAATAAAATAGGGTTGACGGTGTAGCTCAGAGGTAAAATGCTCCCGGGTTCAATCCCCAGTACCACAAAAAAAAAAAAAACACCTGATGAAGAAAACAGTTTGCACTCTCTAAAGCATGTTAATAGTTGGAATAAATTCCAACTATGGAATAAATCCCAACTCAAATATTAAAGAAGGATCTTGAGGTTATGTGTGCATTCAGTCAATAAGTAGCTGTGTCCAGCTTTGTACTTGCACAGTAGAGTCATTTTCCAGTGCCAACTGCTGGACCCATGCTGAGCCTGATCTAGCAGCGAAACTGGAGTGATCTGATTCTGTCAGGCCTCAGAGCACTAATGATCATGCAGCCAGTGGCTTCTTCAGCTTGGTCCTCTCAGGGCCCATGCTGTTTCTAGAATGTCCAGTGCAGAGGCAGAGGAAGAGGAAAGAAGGGATCCCTTCCAGTAGGCTCAGAGGACTGGACAGAAATGTCAACTCCAACACTCTGGAAGAGAAAGCTCTTTGCTGTGTCCTTGGCTGGTGTGAAATGACTCACTTTAAAAATATGAAGACCCTCTCCCTTCATCTTAATACCATAGTATTTCTATCATTTTTATTGCTTTCTCCCACATGGATAAAGATCTAGTCATACATTAAGAGGAAAAAGTGTTTTCTTTCAGAAGAGAGATATATTTTTGTGATTTTCTACATGTCAAGGACAACTGAGCTCAGAAGGCATGAATTAGATTTATTTAGAGTCTGAATTTATACAAGACTAAATTGTGATGTTTTATTTCAATCAAGTTTGGCCTTTAAAACCCTGCTACTTTGTTCTGAAGGTGTATTTTTATTTTGGGAGATACTAGATTTACAGACCTTTTGTGAGTGATAGATAACATTAACTTTAGGCATATTTTAACCATTTAGCAAAGTGCTAATAACCAATTGCAAGTAATGAATGAATTTTTAAAAGCTCCAAAGTTAACTTTCTTTAAATCTTCTGTGTTATTATTCACCTTTATTCATCAGGGTAATTGTGCTAAGATCCTCTAGAAATAAACAGTCCCTATTTGCCACATGTCTAGTCCTCCTCTCAACAATAGCTAATCAAATATGTTTTGAAAGTAAAAATTAAAAGTAAATTCCATTCTACAGTGAACAACTACTAAATGCTTTTTTGCAGAAGATAATAATGTTTTTTATAATGTTTTTTTCATAAGGCACTAAAAAGTATAGTATCAGAGACATAAATATGAGAGAAAGAAAGCATTTTTAATAATTTAGTTTTAAAATAACCCTGGGTCATTTCTCAAAGTCAATCTTCCATGTCGGGAAAATTAAGACTAATTTAGAGATGCATAATACCTTTTACTAAATATTCTAAATTCAGGACCTCCAGCTATAAGTAAAGAAAAAAAAATTTAGTAACATTTCAGACACTCCCAAGCTATGAACACCCGCCTTGCTAAATCAAAATCCTGTGAATGAAGGCTACACACTCCTGACCCTGCTTGCAACGCACTCAAACTAGTGCCAGTATGGAAACTTTCTGTCATCCCTTCTCTGTCTCTGCCATTCTTTATCTTCAAGAAGACAAGGCACAAACCAGGCACAGCAAGGTAGCAGGCTTCTCTAATAGAGATCTTTTCTCCACCATTGGATCCTTTCCATTATTGAGGCTCCCAGTGTATTTGAAATTGAAGAAATGTTAAAACAAAGTTACAAAATTTGTAACATATTTTTAAAATTCAATCCTGACATTGAATCACAATGACAGTGTCACTAACCTCATCAGAAAGACAGCAGCACAAGTTTACCATGAGGACAGCAGCACAAGTTTACCATGAGGACCTTCCCAAGAACGGACCAAATGGCTCTCCTGGCTCTCTATAATTAACCCTGCTGTGGACTCCCAACTCCCACTCCTTGCAGTTTCTGTGCCCCCAGGATTTTACACTCCCAATCTGTCTTCCCTAACATGGCCAGTGATCTTTCTGAAGTGCCCGCTTGATCCTGTTATTCTCCTGCTCACAGCCCCCTCCCCTCAGGTTTCCAGAGCTCTGTAGACTGTCAGACTGTTTCCCGCAGGGACCACGGGGGTCCTTGGGGCTCACACTCTGCACTGGTGTACTTTTATTTGCTCACACTGTTCCCTGAGCCCAGATTGTCCTCACTCTCTCCATCTGCCTGGAAAGTACCTGTTCCTCTTTCAAAACTCACCACGAGCCGTGGCTGGCTTTCTCCAGAGGCTCTGGCTGCCTTCGTCTACCCCCCTGTGCTCCTGTTACCTTTCCTCATAGTCTTTATGACGATTGTGCTTAGTTGTGTATGGGTTTGACTCCAGGCTCTGCTTTTGAAGTGTCTTGGGGGCAGGGACTCTATCTTCATCCACACT
Organism: Glis glis; assembly: GCA_004027185.1. Lineage (NCBI taxonomy): Eukaryota > Metazoa > Chordata > Mammalia > Rodentia > Gliridae > Glis > Glis glis. The sequence continues at coordinate 10,863 of PVJS01026178.1, read as the reverse complement.
TGTGTCCTCGGTGTCTGGAGCACAGGGTGTACTGGACTAGTATGTTTTACAATATTTTTATCTTTGTTCAATTCACTTAATTTCACTTGTTTCTTCCTCCTTCTTACCATTCTCTTTTTTTTTTTTCTTTTGTGGTACTGGGGATTGAACCCAGGGGCATTCTACCTCTGAGTTATACCCCAGCCCTTTTTATTTATTTATTTATTTATTGGTTCTGGGGATTGAACTCAGGGACGTTCTCCCTCCGAGCCACACACCCCCAGCCCTATTTCATTTTTTTATTTTTGAAACAGAGTCTCACTAAATTACAAAGGGCCTTGATAAATTGCTGCTGAGGCTAGCTGCAAACCTTTGACCCTCCTATCTCAGCCTCCCAAGTACTGGGATTACAAGCGTGTGCGACCACGCCTGGCTCACCATTCTGTTTTTTTAATTAAAGAAATACTTTATTCTTGACTGATAAGCATTAAATTAGTGTCATAGAAACTTTCTAATCATGAATATGTAGAGTTATGTTTTGAAAGGAAATGGTACATAAGTTTTAAGCAGTCATCAGCTTTTAAATTTCTTGAAAATATAAGCCTCTGGGTGACACTTTCCATACATCTCTTCATCTTCTTATACTTAAATCTCTCTTTTCAAGCACAGAGACAAGAAAATTTTGACTTTTTACTCAATTTTGTGATTTTTCTCTTTGGTTTTATTGCTGTGGTATTTTTCCCCCTGCTACACGTTCTTTCAAATATGTAATGTTTCTGGTATGTTGTGGATTAAATGACTTTCATGGGCAAGCCTGCCAATTCCAACGACATCCATAATAGCTTTTTCTGTGGAGAAATGTATTTTAAGTTGCAATCTGCCTCAAAATGCTTTTGGAACTTAACACATTTAAACACATTTATAGATTGTGGATTCTCCACTGAGATTAGGAAACCTGTTATATACTAATTTAAGTTATTCATTCAGCAAGCATTTCTTGAGTAGCAACATTTGTCAGGATCAACTTCAGGCTCTGAAGATGGGGAGGGAGATAATTACATTCCCTGCCTTCAACGAGTTTACAATCAATATGCACATTTTCCTAAAAATCAATTTCTCTTTCTACCTCTCCAATATTGCCCTTTGTTAAAATGGTTTAATTCTACTTATAAGCAGGGCATGGTGGCACACACCGGTAATCCCAGTACTTGGGAGACTGAGACAGGAGGATTGTAGGTCTGAGGACAGCCTCAGCAACTAAGCAAGACTCTCAGCAACCTAGTGAGACCCGGTTTCAAAACAAAAAATAAAATACGGCTGTGGGTGTGGCTCAGAGGTAGAATGCCCCTGGGTTCAATCCCTAGTACCACACACACACACATACAAAAAAAAATTCTATTTATTATCTTACTTGCATAAAAAATAGTTATGATAAGAATTACAAATTGACATTCATCCTTCTGAGAATCACTTCATAGATATAAGAAATATCTTGTCATTTGTTTCTTTAAATACTCATTTGGGATCTATTCCTCAACTGAGCATGGTGGTGCAAGCCTGTAATCCCAGTACTTGGGAGGCTGAGACAGGAGGATTGCAGGTTCGAGGACAGCCTCAGCAAGTAGTGAGATTCTCATCAACCTAGTGAGCCCCTGTTTCAAAATAAAAATAAAATAGGGCTGAGGATGTAGCTTGAAGGTAGAATTCCCCTGAGTTTGATCCCTGGTACCAAAAAAAAAAGAGAGAATCTATTCCTCCAATAATATTTTTCATTTGAATGAGCTTCCCTCCACTTCAAAGAGATTTGTAAAACCTTGTTATTTAATAATATCTACATTCATCCTTGAACACCCCTCTGGAAGTATTTTTCAAATAACAGTCCTTTTTGCCGGGCATGGTGGCGCACGTTTGTAATCCTAGTACTTTGGGAGGCGGAGACCAGAGGATCTGGGTTCACGGCCAGCCTCAACGCGCACGCGTGCGTGTCCTCTCTCTCTCTCTCTCTCTCTCTCTTTCTCTACCTAGTGAGGCCCTCCGCAACTTCATGAGACCCGGTTTCAAAATAAAGCATAAAAAAATAGGGCCGGGGGTGTAGCGCGGAGGTAGAACACCCCTGGGTTCAATCCCCAGTACCGCAAAAAAAAAAAACCAGTCCTTTTTTAATAGTCCTTTTTTGTTCAGGTTTTAGACAAGAGAAAGTCCATACACTGTTTGAGGTCTCATTATTGTCTCCACCAAGAAAAAAACGATAATGGGCCTGGAGAGATAAGGTCTCTGACAATGTACAGTCCTAAGAATTTAATATGTGAATTAGTGATCTTAAATAGTTATCCTTTAATCAGAGCAGAATTGTTCTTGGCAACTAATGGATGTATCTGTAAAGTGGAATTTGTCCATTAATGATAGAAAGGTTTCTAAAGATACTTTAACATGAGATAAATAAAGCAGTAGATCAACATAAGATAGCCATATTTTATAATAATCACTTTGAAAGAGCTATTTCAAGTAATAATTACCCACTCGGGAATGATGGGGGAATTTCTAATGGCTAGAGCTGAAAGAATCACTTATCATGTGGCAACACGAACCTGCTATTTTCCCAAGCTTAAAATGGAAACATTCTGTAATGGGAAAATAATGCCTTAATTGACTCTCTTAAAATTTTTAAATTAAATTAACAAAATACAATGTTTTCCATCTCTAGAGTTTTACTCATTATTTTCCTATGGATATATTTTTTTTAAAAATCTATCGATTATTCAGAAAAAAAGCTGGCAAAACAGTAGATTCCTTTTTTGTTCACATAGAAGCCTTTGTTCTCTGAGAAGTATCTTACCTCTTCTAATACAGTCGTTTTCTTAACACCATCATTTCAACTTTTGGTGTTTCAGCCCCTCACATCTGCAGTTTTTTGTTGTTTTTTTTTTTTTTTTTTTGCGGTACCAGGGATTGAACCCAGGGGCGTTCTACCTCCGCGCTACACCCCCGGTCCTATTTTTTTATACTTTATTTTGAAACCGGGTCTCACGAAGTTGCGGAGGGCCTCACGAGGTAGAGAGAGAGAGAGAGAGAGAGAGAGAGAGAGAGAGCTGAGGCTGGCCGCGAACCCGGATCCTCCTGTCTCCACCTCCCAAAGTACTGGGATTACAAGCGTGCGCCACCATGCCCGGCTACATCTGCAGTTTTAATCAGTTCATATTTTATGGCTTGTCTGATTGTGGAACCTCCCTCTCTATAAGACTGTTCATAGGACCCAGGAAAAACCCCAGAGCATAGTTTTTTGGTGTAAGGGTACAAATAGGTCAGCACCTATTATCTGGAGTTGAATAAAGGAAGGAGGAATGCCATCTGGCTTGCCACTTTATTCATTTACTGGTCTATTCATTCAACTAGTGTTTCCTGAGCATCCACTCTATGCCAAGACTAGCTCGGGAGGCTAAATGAAAGTCGATTATGTCAACACATAAAGATTATTGTACAGTGCAGGATGAAACCCTAGAACTTTATATGTGTTGCTCTAGGAGCATAAAGATCACCAAACCCTCACAACCTTGTTGCAATTACAATTAAATTATGTTAGCCCACTGAGTAGAGTCTACTCTTCCTAAAATTTCATGGCTTCTCTTACCAGGGAACTTCTTAATTATACAAATCTATGAACATATAGAAATGACTTCAGAAACTCCCAAGGGAAGATCCTAAAAATAACCCTTCATATCATTTTTAGAGCATCTATAAACCTCAACCTACTTTCCTACTGTTACCCTATCTGTACTTTTATTGAAGAAAAAAAAGCATAGAGCCTCAGAAATCATACATTAAATCTTATTGTTTCTTTTTACTGTTCTCGGGTGACTTCTAAAAAGCCCACCAAAATTTTCAGCATGTACATGTTTAAGACATCCACTGAATTAACCTAGGCTCACTAGAAGCTTATACACAACTCAACCAGACTTGTTTCAAACCAGGTTTCTCAGTATGGGTTCTATTCATCGAACCTGAAGATATCAGCATAAGACTTAATAATCTATTTTATGGGCCATTCAGAAACCTGGACTCAAACTCTTGCCCTGTTTTTTGTATTTCCTCCGTTAGCCCTACATCTAGCCTTTTAATTTCTGGCTAGGAAGATGGGCTAACATGCAGCTTAGTTATATAGCTCCTCCTTGCCTGTCCAGCAATACACTCAGCTTTGATATTTTCAGCTCTGATCGTCTTTTCTATTGATTCTGTCATGCCAAAGATGCATAATTTGTCATGTTTATTTAAAAACCATATAATATGTCAAGACAGGAGGATCGCAGGTTCAAGGACAGCCTAGGCAACATGGCAAGACTCTCAGCAACCTAGCAAGACCCTGTTTCAAAACAAAAATGAAAAAAAAGGTCTGGGGTGTAACTTGGAAGTAGAATGCCCCTGAGTTCAATCCCCAGTATCACCAAAAAAAAATCACATAATATGTACTATGTGTCAGACACTATTCTTAGAACTTTGCAAATCTGAATCCATCTAGGTAATGGTTTGTAGGAACTTTTAATAATCTTCATTTAACAAATGAAAGAACCCAGGTGACTGCCTTGTATTAATATCTCACCAGCTACCACTTTCATCATCATTCATCTTTGGTTTTTTTACTTGTTTTCTACAGTAACTATAATAAAGATGAATGGGGGGAAAAAGAATGACTCAAAAAAGAAAGCCAACTGCTATAGCTGTTGATAGAAATAAAGAAGGAGCATTTTGGAGAAGTAAAATTTCTTAGCCAGAAAACAGAAGTTTTCAATAGAGTAAATAGTAGCATGTTGAATTGGATATCAGGTGTGTGAAATGAAATCATTCACGGAACTTTCTATTGCAGCACAAAAGAAAACCACTTCAGGAAGAAGTTTCATGTCCAACCAATGCAATATTTATACACCATGGGGAAGAAAAGTCAGTGAAAGTTGAGTTGGTTTCCTTGGTTTTAGGAAAGAAGTATTAATGGAAAAGTAACTAGGGAGAAGACTAGGAGTCAGAAAGTTGTAACAATCATCCCCATAGGTATAAAATTGAAGATTCACAAAGATCTCCAAATCTATCTTTGTAAATATAAGAGATCTAATACACTGTTTAAGATGTTTGATTACTACATGATTTTTGTTACTCAATGTGACTATCTCTTGTTTTTCGTTGTGGTAAAATATAATTAAATTTAATATTTTTGTTTAATTTTTGAAATTCACTGTTTTAACCATTTTAGATGCACAGCCCAGTGTCATTAAGTGTGTTCACATTGTTGTACAGCCATCATCCCGTCCACCTCCAAAACTTTTTCATCATTCCAAATTGAAACTGCAACCATTAAACTTGACTCCACATTTCCCCTTCCCCACCAGCTGTAATAACCACTATTCTACTTTCTTTCTATATGAATTTAACTATTCTATGTATTTTACCTAGTGGAATCATAGGATATTTGTCTTCTGTGTCTGGCTTATTTCACTTAACATAATGATTTCAAGGTTCATTCATGTTGTGACATGTTGGAATTTCCTTCCTTTTAACACTGAGTAATATTCCATTATGTGAATATACTAAATTTTATTTAGTGATTCATCTGAGAATGGATATTTGGGTTATTTCCATCTTTTGGCTATTGTGATAATCTTGCTATGAACATTGATGGTCAATTATCTGTTCAAGTCCCTACTTTCAATTCTTTTGTTTATATTCCAAGAAGTGGAATTGCTGGATCATATGGTAATTCTGTGTTTAATTTTTTGAGGAACCAGCATACTTCAATATGATTTTTTTGTACTGAGGATTGAACCCTGGGGCATTCTACCTCTGAGCTACACCCTCAGCCTTTTTTATTTTTTATTTTTAAACAGGGTCTCACTAAGTTGTGGAGGGCCTCGCTAAGTAGCTGAGACTGACCACAAACCTGTGATCCGCTGGTCTCAGCCTCCCAAGTATTGGGATTACAAGTGTGCGCCACCACACCCGGCTCTGATATGATATTTTTATAGGACTAATGTAGCTAGTATAAAGGTATCAAAGTATAATGCAAATAATCATTATCCTCACTACTGGTGTTGGTAAAATAAATGAAACAAAATGTATACCTAGCCTTTAATAACTCTTATTGCTGGTGCAAACCTCTTGCACAAGTTCCATTGTTTTCATTCTAGGACGTCTATAGTGAAACGTGCTCTTCTCTCCTCTGGAAGCTGTCCATTGATTCTTCTCTTGGTGATTCGCAGCCTCTGATTCTTAATTATTAACTCTATTTTGATAGCAAAAAAAAAAAGCAAAGCAGAAGTATCAACCATGAAATTTGTTCAAAAGAATTTAGGTGCACATTTTATTTTGCCTGTACTTTTTACTTATTTCTTCATAGAAGTCAGACATAAATAACAGTTATGATCATGGTCTGTTAACTTTTGATTTTGGTAGTTTATTTTGCAGTATATTTCTATACTTGTTTGTTTTTGTTTTTTACCCATTCTCTTTTTTTAAATTTTTTTATTTTTTAATGTTATTAGTGCATTGCAATCAAACATCTTGAAGGATTTCAGGGTGGTTGACATATATGTGCACTCATCGGTCAATTAGCCCTCCCCAGTTCCCACCCCCTCACTCCCCCCTCCCTCCTTCCCATTTTCAGCATAGTAGTTGACTTTGATATCTTTGTGTAAGTCCATCCCGTGCTCCAGTTTGTTTCCCTCTCCTTCCTTCCCATCTCTCCCAGTTAGTTTGCCTTCTTTGCTCATCTGAAGTTTTCTCTCTTTGTGGTCACTCCTCTGCAGGGTCGTGGCTCATCCTCCCCTGATCTCAGCACTGGGGTACTCCGGGGCAGGGCCGGGGGCTCGCCCGCCCCGTGTCCCCAGCGCCGGGGGTCTCTGGGGACTGGGCCAAGGGCTCACCCCCCCCCCGTCCCCAGTGCGGGGGGGGGTCTCTGGGGGCAGGGCCCAGGGCTCTCCCACCCTGCATCCCCAGCACCAGGGGGATCTCTGGGGGTGGGGCCAAGGGCTCACCCACCCCGTGTCCCCATCACCGGGGGAGGGGCTCTCTGGGGGCGGGGCTGAGGGCTAACCTTCCCCACATCCCCAGTGCTAGGGGGAGGGGTTCTCTGGGAGCAGGGCCAAGGGCTCACCCGCGGGGGGCAGTGTCTCCAGGGGTGGGACTGAGGGCTCGCCCACCCCGTGTCCCTGGTGGCAGGGTGAAGGGTTCTCCAGGGTTGGGGCCAAGGGCCCACCCGCCCCACTTCCCCTGCACCAGGGGGTCTCTGGGAACAGGGCTAAAGGCTCACCTGCCTCATGTCCCCAGAGCCAGGGAGTGTCCGGGGGTGGGACCAAGGGCTCACCCCCCCACATGTCCCCAGTGCTGGGGGATCTCTGGGGGGGCAGGGCCAAGGGCTCACACACCCCGTGTCCCCAGCACCGGGGGGAGGGGTTCTCTGGGTGCGAGGCCGAGGGCTCACCTGCCCTGTGTCCCCAGCGCCGGGGGGTCTCTGGGGGCGGGCCCCGAGGGCTTGCCCTTCCTGAGTCCCCAGCTCTGGGGGAAGGGGATTTCTGGGGACAGGACCAAGGGCCCACCCACCCCACATCCCCAGCACCAAGGGATCTATGGGGGCGGGGCCAAGGACTCTCCCGCCCCACATCCCCAGCGCCAGGGGGTCTCCAGGGGTGGAGCTAAGGGCTCACCCGCCCCGTATACCCAGCACTGGGGGAAGGGGTTCTCCAGGGGTGGGGCCAAGGGCCCGCCTACTCTGCTTCCCTTGCACCAGGGAGTGTCCGGGGGCATGGCCAAGGGCTCACCCACCCCACGTCCTCAGCGCCAAGGGGAGGGGTTCTCTGGGGGTGGGGCCAAGGGCTCACCCACCCCGCGTCCTCAATGCCAGGGAGTGTCCAGGAGTGAGGCCAAGGGCTTACCCGCCCCGCGTCCCCAGCGGCAGGGGGAGGGGTTCTCTGAGGGCGGGGCCAAGGGCTTACCCACCCCGTGTTCACAGCATCAAGGGGAGGGGATCTCCAGGGATGGGGCCAAGGGGTCACCCGCCCCGCTTCCCCAGCGCTGGGAGGTCTCTGGGGGGCAGGGCCAAGGGATCGTCCGCCCCACGTTCCCAGCGCCAGGGGGAGGGGTTCTCTGGGGACAGGGCTGAGGGCTCACCCACCCCATGTCTCCAGCCTGGGGGGGGTCTCCGGGAGTGAAGCTGAGGGCTTGCCTGCCCCACATCCCCAGTGCCGGGAGTCTCCGGGGGTGAGGCTGAAGGTTTGCCTGCCCCATGTCCCCAGTGCGGGGGGGGAATATCTGGGGGCGGGGCTGGGGGCTGACCTGCCCGTGCTCTCAGTGCTGGGCTGCTGGGGAGGGGGATATGTCTCATCTACCTATGTCTTCATTTCTGGAGTGTTCCAGGACGGTGTTGGGCTGCTCATGAGGGGCCGTGGCTTGCCGTCTTGTGTTCTCAGAGTTGGGCTGCTCCTGTGTATGGCCACCTCCTCTCTGTCTCTCCTCATCGCACTCGTTGCGGGAGCAGAGACTCACGGCCCACCCCTTTTAACCATCATCATTGTAGGTGCAGGTCTGGATTGACTTGGGCTTCATCATGTTCCGAAGTTGATCAGTTTCAATGGTGGTCTATAGTTGCTGGTGTCACAAGGATCTGCTGTCTCTTTGCTGTTGGTCTCTGGGAGTTGCAGTGTAGGTGTGGCCCCACATTCTCATTGCTGAGCTGCTCCAGGGGGCCATGCCATATTCATCCAGGTCCTCAGTGCTGTGGTGTTCTGCACCAGTGCTAGGCTACTCCAGGGGGGCCATGTTTCACCCGCTCTTTTTCTCAGTGTTGGGGTGCTCCTGTGCCTGGCCGCCTCATCTATGTCTCTCCTATCACTTTCTTTGCGGGGGCTGAGGTTCACGTACCACCCTTTGCAGTCGCCGCCGTTGTAGGTGTGGATCTGGTTCAACTTGGGCTTCATCATGGTCCAATGTCAACTGCTTTCGATGGTGGGCTATAATTGCTGGTTTCACAAGAATCAGCTGTTTCTTTGCTGGAGGATTCTGGGGGCTGCAGTGCTGGTGTGGCTCAGCCAAGATGGCGCCTTTGTCTCCGTTCTCTGCTTACCAGGTGAAATGCTTTGAGCTCCTACCTCCCTCTGCTCCTTCCACTGACACAATCCGCTGCACTTTGACTCTCATTATTTTGTTGAGTTTGGCTGTCCTGCTTTTCTTTTTCTTTTTCTTTTTTTTTTTTTTTGCGATACTGGGGATTGAACCCAGGGGCATTCTACCTCCAAGCTACTTCCCCAGCACTGTTTTTTGTTCTTTATATTGAAACAGGGTCTAAGTTGCGGAGGGTCTCACTAAGTAGCTGAAGCTGGCCGCAAACCCAGATCCTCTGGTCTCAGCCTCCCAAGTACTGGGATTACAACGGTGCACCACCACGCCCAGCCTTGCTTTTCTTGTCAAGAAGCAGTCTTCCCCTTGGCGAGCTCTGACTCCCAGAGTGCTGGCAGCATGCTGCCACTCTCTTTCCCACCTTCTTGGTTCTGCCCTGTGTTGCCTCTTTGGCTCTGGCCAGCTCCTGCTCCTTCTGTACCACCTGGACCCTGAGCTCCGTGGCTGAGAGCACCTTGGCGGCCTTGCCGCCCTACGACTCCTCCAGGACCTCGGCCAACATCTCCTTCATCTGCTTCCTGGAGCCAGGACACCACTTCTTGCAGGAGCACCAGCTGGCTGCAGTTGCCATCTGCTGGAGCCGAGGGTGTCCCGGCCTGGGGCCGATCGCCAGGCCCCACTGCATCTGCACACAGCTCTCAGGCTGTGGCCCAGTGGTCGCGTGGGCTCTGCCCAAATATATTTTTAAAAATGGTTGAAAGACCTCTGGGTGCCAGGATGTGGGCAGGAGAGGGTGCTGGGGAGCGGTAAGCTGTTTCCGTGCTGGGCTCAGTGGCGGCTAGCACCCAGAGCTCTGTGGCCGCAGCCACAGCTGTACCTTCCTCCTCATCCTCTTTGCAGGCTCCGAGCCAGGACGCAGCTAACGCCCCAGCCCTGCAGCCCTCCTCCCCGCCCTACTTTTCTTGTTAAGAAGCAGTCTTCCCGCAGGCTGAGTTCCGAGTTTTGGAGTGCCGGCAATACGCTGCCTCCCTTCATCTCACTCACCCGTGTTCTGTGGATCTGGTTCGACGTGGATTTCATCACAGTCCGATGTCGACTGCTTTCAATGGTGGACTATAATCGCTGGTTTCACAAGAATCAGCTCTTTCTTTCCTGGAGGATTCCGGGGGCCGTGGTGCTGGCGTGGCTCAGCCAAGATGGCGCCTTTGTCTCCGCTCTCCGCTCACCAGGTGAGAGGCTTTGAGCTCCCTACCGCCCTCCGCTCTTTCCACTGCCTCGCATTCCGCTGCACTTTGTCTGCCATTGTTTTGTTGAGTTTTGGCTGCCCCTGTTTTCTTCTCAAGAAGCAGTCTTCCCACCCACTTAGCTCCAGAGTCGGAGCTCGGGCGAGACACTGCCTCTTGCTACCCTGCCATCTTTATCTCTCCATCCTCATTTGTAAGGGAACAACTTGCCGGGCATGGTGGCGCACGCTTGTAATCCCAGTACTTTGGGAGGCGGAGACCGGAGGATCCGGGTTCGCGGCCAGCCTCAGCTCAAGCATGTGCGCGCGCACACGTGAGCGTTCTCTCTCCTTCCCTCCCTCCCTGTCTCTCTCTCTCTCTCTCTCTCTCTACTTAGTGAGGCCCTCTGCAACTTCGTGAGACCCGGTTTCAAAATAAAGTATAAAAAAATAGGGCCGGGGGCGTAGCGGGGAGGCAGAACACCCCTGCGTTCAATCCCCGGTACCGCAAAAAAAAAAAAAAACCAAAAGGGAACAACTTACTTAAAATGTTGGGAGTCAAGCCGGGT
>PVJS01026177.1:7840-27313 GCA_004027185.1 Glis glis | reverse complement strand
ATTACAAGCGTGCACCACCACGCCTGGCTAGAATCCTACATTTAAAAATTAAAATATCTTAGGCGGAGACCGGAGGATCCGGGTTCGCAGCCAGCCTCAGCGCTCTCTCTCTCTCCTCTCTCTCTCTCTCTCTCTCTCTTTCTCTCTCTCTCTCCCCCTAGTGAGGCCCTCCGCAACTTCGTGAGACCCGGTTTCAAAAATAAAGCATAAAAAAAATAGGGCCGGGGGTGTAGCGCGGAGGTAGAACACCCCTGCGTTCAATCCCCGGTACCGCAAAAAAAAAAAAAAATGAGGCAATTTCACCAAATCAAAACTGCACATAGTAATTTAATAAACATTTATTGAGTAGATGCTTGATACCTGCTATTGTGCTTAGTACTTTATGTATTTTTATTTGGCTTAAACCATATAACAACCCCATGAGAAATGTTTTAGCATCATCTCCAGATGTAGTTAAACTGAAATGCTGCAGAGTTGACTTTTTTGAAGTCTATCTGCCGGCCAGTGCTAGAAATGGGATGTGGATCCAAGCAGTCTATTTCCAAAGCCTGAGATCCTAATACTTAATACAGAGGAAGATGGATGAATGAGTATCCCATGACCGAACAAAGTCAAGCTCATCTCAAGCAGGTGCATTCTGCCACATCCTAGGGGGAAAATGAGAGTAGAGAGATCTTGAGGGAAGAGATGGATCTTGGAGCTCGTTATTTCTCTTTGATAAGCTTTACGTTAGGACAAGGGGCTCTTCCTAGATTATGTGTCAAAGAAATCAAACAGTCAGTTATAGAAAATTGGGTCCATGCTAGCAACTGTGGCGGTTGATTTTATGCACTAACTTGATCAGATAACAGCATCCCCAGACAATTGGCCAAACATTATTCTCAGCCTCCATAATCACATGAGACAATTCTCTCTCTCTTTTTCTCTAACTCTCGCTCGTCCTCCCTCCCTCTCTCTTTCTTCCATCTATTTTTCTAGAGAATCCTGATTAATATAAAGACTTATAAACTCATGAGTAATAAAATCAAAAGAAAATAGAGGAATAGGTTTAGAACTATAAGAAGGGCCTAGGTACTATTTTTACTACTTTATTCTATCAACAGGATTTTAGAAGGAAGTAGCTCAGAGGATTTCTGTTTGTTTTGCAGTACTAGAGATTGAACCCAGGGGCGCTCTACCACTGAGCTCCATCCTTAGCCCTTTTATATTTTGAGACAGGATCTCAAGAAGTTGCCAAAGGGTCCTGGAGGTTGCTCCCTAGAATCTGCCCTCTAATCTAGAAAGGCCTAAAACTGATGAACCAGACCAGCTCTCCCCTGAGCACTGAGGCAAATTTGCTCTCTTTGCTTCTTGGACCAGCTGATTACTTATGTGATAAAGTCCTCAGTTTTATGTGTAGCATTAGGGTAAAGAAGGAAAGCAAGCCAGTTGTCCCCCTTCATATCTTAGACAAGAAGAATTAATGATGCGGCACATCATTTCTCAGTAGCAATTCTCTTTTTTGACTTGGAACCAAATCCTAATACTCACTATTGATGGCTATCAGATTTGCTGGCCATTGTCCTATATGTAAAAGTGTTTACAAAAAACCTTGGCCATTCAGGATCAAGATTCCTGTGGTTCTGCATCCTTCGACTAAAATTATTTTAAAATCACCCTCACCCTTTTAATAACACTGCCAAAACATAATCAAATCTAGAAAATATCATGATGTTATTATTTTTTTAATTCTATGTTTTCTACTAAGTGTATTGGGCATTTGGTTTTTCTTAGCAAAGTGGTCAACTGGGTTTTTTCCTAGCCAAATTTAAAAAGTTTGAAATATATTAGTGTAGGCAATGCCATTAAATCTTATGAATATGCAATTCTAAATTAATAAAAATGTTATATTTTCAAATATTCAACAGACACATTGACCAATGGAGGAAATACAGAAACAAATTCTCACACTTGGAGCCTGTTGATTTTTGACAAAGGTACCAAAAACATACTCTGGAGAAAGACAGCCTTTCCCAACAAATGGTGTTGGGAAAACTAATTATCCCTCTATAGAAGATTAGAATTAAAGCCCAATTTCTCACCCTGCACAAGAATCAACTCAAGATAAACCAAAGACCTAGAAGTTAAACCAGAGATTTTGCAATTACTAGAAGAAAACATAGGGCCAACTCTCTAAAATACAGGCACTGGTAGAAACTTCTACAATAAGACCCCCAAAGCTCAGGAAATTAAAATGAGAATTAAAAATAGTATGGCATTAGGTTTAGAAAGCTTTTGTTCAGCCCATCAAGAGTCTAAAAAGTGGAAAGCTGTTTTTTAGTTGTCCATTCTTTTTTATTCTGGTTAGATAACACACTCTTGTTTTTAAGAAACCTCCTCCTTCATTCTGGAGCATGTATTCCTGGAAAGTTTTTAAATTATTTTAAAATCACCCACACCCTTTTTTTTTTTTTTTTGCGGTACCGGGGATTGAACCCAGGGGCGTTCTACCTCTGCTCTACACCCCCGGCCCTATTTTTTTTATACTTTATTTTGAAACTGGGTCTCACGAAGTTGTGGAGGGCCTCACTAAGTAGAAAGAGAGAGGGAAACAGGGAGAGAGAGAGAGAGAGCTGAGGCTGGCCGCAAACCCAGATCCTCTGGTCTCCGCCTCCCAAAGTACTGGGATTACAAGCGTGCGCCACGCCCGACCACCCTCACCCTTTTAATGACAGTACCGAAACATAATCAAATCTAGAAAATATCATGAAGTTATTTTTTTTAATCCTATGTTTTCTACTAATCGTATTGGGCCTTTGGTTTTTCTTAGCAAAGTGGTCAACTGGGTTTTTTCCTAGACAAATTAAAAAAGTTTGAAATGGATTAGTGCAATCCACACCCTTACTCCAGCCCATCCTTCCTCCTGGCTCATCTGGCCAGTAAGAGCACTACTTCTGTGCTCACAGTAGCTACTTCGAGGACTTAAATGGGGCCAAAGTCAACCCTGAGGCATTTGCTCAAGCCTTTCATTCAGTTATTCATGAAACAAATATTACTCAAAAGCCGACTATAAGTACAAGCTCTATTCTAGGCATTAGGGATTTGTTGTAAACTGGAAAAAAAAAAGAAAAGAAAGAAACAGGAAAGTCCCTGCCCTCGTGGGGTATGTGTTCTACTGAGAGAGGCAATGGAATAAATACGATAAATATGATAATATGCCAAATGTAATAGATCAGACAATGTTAATAGTGAAGGGGGAAAGTGGAAGAGGGATGTGAAATGTGATGGCAGGAATGTTGATGAGTCCAGAGGCCTTGGGGAGGGGGCTCTTGTCTGTTAGGAGCCACAGGGTCCCATTTCTTCCTCAGTGACAGAAGAGTTTGACTGAAAGCGAAGCCAACTCTAGGGAAAGCAGAACCAAGACTTGTAGAGGAGCAAAGTCTTGTTGATTTCATCAGAGCACCTGGACTCAGCTGTGCCTCAGGGTTCTCAGTTAGAGGAGGCAATAAATGCCCTTATTTTTGTTTGAATTGGCTCTTCTGTCACTTGCAACCGAAAAAGATCTGACTAATGCCAACGTTTTCAAGTATATATAGAAACTTCAAGTACCTTACAATGTGTTTCTAAGTGGGGATCCTGCTGTACTTGCATTATTGAATAGCTAGAACTCATTTCTAATTAGCAGTATACATTTACATGTAAACACTTAAAATTAAAAGACCTTAAAAACAGCATGTTTGCTTAAACATGTTTTTTAAAGTTTCTTAAAAAGTGAGTTCTACTATTAATTTAAGGAGGAGCCCTTTCTTACAGATTGTTCTGAGGTCATTCTTGTCTAGGTCAATGAGATTTTAGTAGCCTGCTGATGTGCACAGAACAACTGTATTTTGGACCTTTGTGGAGCATTATTAAATACAACAAAAATTTTTACCTTATTTTTTGTTAGTGATGCTGGTGATTTTTTGGAAGATATAAAGCCAAAAGCCAAGATTCATTCTCTGAAGGAAGAACTCGCCATACAATCACTGACCAGCTTCCCATGCTGAGGTAGGCTAGAACCACGTTCACCAGTGTCCACTGTCTGATTATCATCTGCCACAGCGGGCCAGCTGACCAAAACCACAATGCTGGGCTGAAGCTTGCTTTCGTTTAAGATTATAGCAAGCAATTAATAGGTTTTAAAATTTCTCCATCCTCCATTCCTTTAATTAATCTTTCTTCCTTCACTACCCTAAGTAACAAGAAAACCTGGCAGAAAGAAAAAAAAAGAGAGAAAAAACTCAAAGAAGAAAGCAACAAAAATAAAGGACAATGTCTCTCTTCTTCCAACCAATGCACTTTTCTAGTGCTTTTTCACATATTCAACAGATAGATGAGCAGGACTTCTACTACTGTAGAACTCCCAGGAAGAACCAGGCCTGGAAAAAGAAATGACAAGCACCCCGCCTTGTAAGGGAAACATAAGTTAGGGAGTAGACTTCTATTTGGGGCTTTTAAAAGGAGGCTAATGTAATGCTGCCATCTTAGCTGTCCCTGGAGCGGACCCCACCCTAGGCTATAAGAGTGACAAAAAGAAAAGATTCAAAGGAGCCGGGCGTGGTGGCGCACGCTTGTAGGATCCCGGTTCGCGGCCAGCCTCAGCTACTTAGTGAGGCCCTCCGCAACTTAGTGAGACTCACCCTGTTTCAAAATAAAGAATAAAAAAATAGGGCTGGGGTTGTAGCTCAGAGGTAGAATGCCCCTGGGTTCAATCCCAAGTACCCCCCCCCAAAAAAAGAAAAGAAAAGATCCACAGGACTCAGAGATCAGGTTGAATCATCAGTTATTAAATTTCTAGGAAACACTGGAATTTTAAATTTTGGGTCTAATCAGAACAAAAAGTTTTAGCAACTTTTTAAACTTCTTCTGAGATTTGATAGGATTTTTTAAGTTCTAAAATCTGTACTAAAAACTTAATGGACATTTTCATTTGCCTGACCCCACACACGTTTTCTTCCACCTAAATAACACCTGATTTCAACGGTACACATGGAGTCTATACAACAGCAACTATTGTTACATATTTGAATATTTCTGCCTAGAAGATTTAGTCACTTGAAGATTTTAGAGTCTAAAAAAGCGTAAGATTTTAGTTCAACTAACTTTAGAGGGCACCTGTGGTTTTGTTTGGTCAGCAATATTTCCTTATGGGACTGAGTACCACCTTTTCTTCTGATGAGCAGATTCCCAAAGCATATTCTTACACAAAACCACAACACAAACAGGCAAGCACACACGGGCATCCACACCCCACACCTCCCTGGCCAAGGCAGAGTCGCATCTTCTCATGGGATCTTGCCTTCGTGACCTTGAAGGGGGGGTAGAGGAGTGAGAAGGTGGCTTGAGCAGAGACAATCACAGTGCGCTATCCCCCTGGGACAATCACAGTGCGCTATCCCCCTGGGAACCACCTGTCGTCCTGGGTAAACCAAGAAGGACTTCATGAGGCCTTCCCTGGCTATTTTTTTAAAAGAACAGAGAGCACCTTTCTTTCATGGTAGCACGTAGAAGTCTATGGAAAACGAGGACCTGCCACTGGCCATACAGAAGAAACCAGAGAGGAGTAGGAGACAGTGAAACCGATGCTTGCAGAGACACCCAGAGTTGAGAGTGCATTCTGATGCACTGGGGAACCTGAGGTCCCTCACCCAAGGCTAGTCGCCTCCCTGCCCATCCTGCGGTTTGCTTATAGAGTTCATAAATCCATTTTTACTTTTTCTAAGTTTGTTTGCACTGGGCTTCGGTCCCTTAAAACCAAAAAATCTAAGAATTATAAAGGTATATATAAGAAAATGCCATGTCACGCCTATGGTTTATATCCCAGCTCAAGGGAATAAGAGACACAGGAGAGAAGTCATAGTCAAGAAAGAGCAGGGGGAAGAGGAGATCTTAAGGATGGGGGAGAGACAGGACTGGGAATAATAGATCAACAACAAACAAACCCAGAGATCTAAAAATGTATTGTTGATAAAGAAAACTGTTAAAAACGGGCTCTCGGAAGTTCCATTCAACATCAAAGAACAGACTTTCTAGAAAATGTCCAAAGGTTAATCAGTTCTGGGGAAGTGAGGAATCATACAAACAGAGGCCCAGACTCTTCAAAAGGATCTGTACACCACAGCTGAAAGGAAGACCTAGTAGAGTCTTTTAATCACAGTTTTGACAGTGAAATTCTTTGTGTTTTTCCAGTACTGGGGATTGAACCCAGGGGCACTCTATTACTAAGCTAGATCCCAAGCTTTCTTATGCTTTGTTTTGAAACAGAATCTTGTTAAATCATTCAGGCTGGCCTCAGACCTGTGGTCCTCCTGTCTCAGCCTCCTGAGTCACTGTAATTTCAGGCATGCACCACTGCTCCTGGCTCTGGAATTCTTTTTTTTTTTTTTTGGTAATAAAATATTACTTGGAATACAAATATATAATAGACATGAAAGCAATGAATTAGTTACTTGGGCAATTTAAGCCTGCATAGCTTGACCCCCAAATATTTCTCTGTTTTTGGAGCCCCAGAAGGGCCTCCAGGAAATATGTGGATTTTGTGGAGCATGATCTAAAAATCATTGACCAGGAATAAACTCCTAGACATGGCCTACTCCACACATACTACACTATGCTTAAAGACAGATTTGTACTCTTTAGCAACTACAATACTAGAACACAATACAGTGCTTGTAAAAAAGCATGGAATTGAAATACAGAGACATGGTACTTTTTGAAAAAAAAAAAACAAGCCATGTCTAAACTTGCCTCTTTAGATCCCTTTTTTCTTATTTATTGCTTCTACATTCTCATGTTCATAACAATTGCACCAGTGTTTCCCTCGATCACACCCCACACACTAGTTTTTCTCAGAAATTTCCATTTATATTTAATGCCTGTATCTTGTAATTTCCTGAAAAGGACAAAGACAGAAGTCCAGTCAAGGCCATAAGACTGCTTTTCTCCTACAAAACTGTCAGCCAAATTTCTGAGGGAGGAACTGGAAATGAAATGAGAGACATTGATAAATTTCCCTGCTGAACAATCAATAAAAGTCCCACCGTCCTGCTCAGACTCCCACTGTGGAAGCAAGAGCCGTAATTACATTGTCAAAAATTCAAGTTGCCGAGGCCGACAGCGACCCCCTAGAAACGTGACAAGTGATTGGCACTCCACACGGGGTGGTGCAGCTGGATTGGCAGACGCGGTGGCCAAGGCAAGAGTGAAATTTCTTTATTGACTACAACCAACAAAGCCCAGACCTCCACTCTGGAGGACCCCCGCCACCCTTTCCTCATGCCAACGTATCAAAGTGGGCAGGAGACAGAGCTTACTAAATAATCTGAACTCCACTCAAGATTCAGAACATGCCCTGTCCCTGTCCACCCTTAAACAGACAGAAAAAGAAGGCAGTGCTGTGGGTGGAGAGGTGCATGTACAGATAGTGGTGTGCATGAGTGTAAAATGTGGGACTTTTTTTATGCATTAAAAGAAAGACACAAGATGTGATTTCAACTCCAGCCTTCCTTGTGATAGCTGAACAGAAAAACCTGTTTGCTTAGCAGTTTTAACCTATGATAACAACCAGCAAGAGCAGGAGGGTTGCAAAGGGCGAGAATGAAGAACCCAAAGGGGGCAGGAGGTGCAGAGAGTGCTATGACTGACAGGCAGACCCATTGGGGGGACTTGGTATTACCCAGGCTGTGGTTCAGTTAGAACCCATCAGTCAGTCCCTTCCTGCTGGCTGTTAGGGATCAGGCCTGAAGAGGACCTCATTTGCTGGGCAGGGCCCTGCTTCTCCCTGTGCTAGGGCCTGTGCAAGTGGTTTCCAAGAACTGAACCGTAACCACACCCAGGGCAGCAGCTGTACCACGAGAGATTAAAATCTGAAGGTGTCCACTGGCTGCTGGGAACAGAACAGAAGGAGCCTGGCTGTTGACTCAATGGCTTCCAAGGCTAAACTCGCTGATGCAAAGAGATAGGCCCAAAAATTAATAAGGATGGAAACGGCTAGTCAGAGCAGGCTTATGCAAAATTTTGAAATAAAGGCCTCAGCATTTCCTCACCCCAAAAAGAACATATGATACAGTTGGCACTGGGTTCCCTGTGATTCGGGGAACAGAAAAAGAATATAAACAAAATATTAACAACTAGCATTGCTTATGAGTTATTACGTGCGGGATTCTCTGAAACACCATATGAGCAGTAAGAATGAGGTAGAGACTATGTTTTCCTGGTTTTATAGAGATTAATTTGTCTGAGGTCATAGCTGATTAGCAGCAGGACTGAGCCAATTTCTGATTCCATAACTGCCAACCACTAATATCAGTGAATCTCCAATTGGACAGCCAGGGGCCAGCTGAATAAAATCACACGAGTGTCCCATTGAAATGCACGTTCCTGGGCTCCCCCCAGGCCCATGGAGTCAGTCGCTGGGGATGAGACCCAGAACTCTAGATCTATAAACTCTCCCTAGAAGACTCTTTTCTGCACCTAACGATGGTGAATCTCCTTGTTACATTTTTCTGGAAAGTTGAGTAAATGCTGGGTCATTAGGGACTTTCTGAGTACAGAGCAGTGAATCAAGTTGCTCACTGTTTTGCATATTTGACAGCAAGAGAAAATTAGTTTTGATCTAAAGCCTCGGTGTCATCAGACCCACCTTTGGCCCTGGGAAAAGGCCAGTGAAATTACATAACGATTTTAACCAGGATCCACCACCGTGCCTGAGGGGAAATCTGTTTGAGACCTCAGGTGGTGAGGCAGAGGTGGCGGGAGAGAATCGACAAGCCACACATGTGCTTGTGATTCTCTGATAGATACACCACGGAGGGAATCCCTCTCACCCTAATAGCCACACTCTTTTCTACACATTTCCTTCAATGAATGAGATGTGGCAGCCTAACATCGGAGAGGAATAGCTTGATTTCACCTGTGTTCAATGTGCAAGCTCTTTGGGTCGCGTAAGATCCTCGTCACTCCTATGTGGGAAGGGCTTTGGGAAATGGGTTAAATTGTTGTTAATGGCAGCCTAATCAGAAAACAAGAAAGGAGAGGAGAAAGAAAGAAGAAGAGGAGGGAGGAAGGGGGTAAAGAAGAAGAAGCAATAGAAAGGGAGAGAGGAGCTGGGCATGGTGGCACATGCCTATAATTCTAGAACTTGGGAGGCTGAGACAGGAGAATGGCGGGTTTGAGACCAGCCTCAGCAATTTGTGAAACTCTCAACGACTTAGCAAGACCTGTTTCCAAACAAAAAATAAAAAGGAATGGATGTGTAGCTCCGAGGTAGAATGCTCCTGGGTTCAATCCCCAGCACTCCAAAAAAAAAAGGAAAGAGGAGAAAGAGGAGGGAGAAAATAGAAATGAAAGAAGCAGAAAGAAATGAGGTCTCACTCTCCATATTCAGTAACATCACACAACTAGAGTGGCAACATTTTTTTTAACTTTCCAGACTCTCAAAACATATTAGAAGCATCTAACTTGCTTTAATTGTGCCATATTGACTGTAAACTATGGCACTAGCAGCAAAATATAGGTACCATAAAGGTATAGCATGAACTCCTCCATTGATCCTTCATACTTGAACATGAGAATAAGAAGTTGGAATGAAAGAGGTGGAGTAAGAGCATTAGGAGAGCTTTCAGTTTTCTCCTTTGAATTCAATTCCTAGCAAGAGTTGTGCAGTCAACATCATGTAAGACTGTGAGTCTCAAATGTGAGGACCCTCATATCCTTGGGCTGGCCCACAGCCTCTTCTTCTCCTGCTGTATTTTTTCAGTGATAAACACAGCACATTGGGTTGGTGCCCTAAGTGACCACTGAACTAGAGCAAATGTTTGAAGACTATGGCCAATGGGTGAATATATAGAAGGCACTCATGGATCCTGAGCTTCAAAATCAATGTAAGTGCTTGCAATTAAGGTAGGAGGAAAACAGACCTTCTTGGAAGGAGAACATAAGAATCAATATAGCAGGCATTTTGAAATTCTGCCCAAATAGTTATAGGTTTCTAACCCTTAAAAAAATTGTGCCTAGCACACTGGCTGGCCCAACATCAACACTTAGTAAATACTTGAGAGAAAGATCTTGCTTCCTCTCATAGTAAGACTAAAAAGGCCACAGAGTGTTTTTTGTTAGACACTGATTGAGACCCACCACTTGTAATGAAACCTGGACAGAGAAAAATGCCAGATTCCTCGGCACAGCTACAAGCCCACATCTAGAACAATTATGCTACGATAGGTGGGTTTAATTTTGTCACGCCTATGGAGAAATGCTAATGTCGATGACATCCTATTTTCTGGAGATCAGACAATAATCTGGAGCCCACATTTTTTTTTCTTTTTTGCGGTACCGGGGATTGAACCGTTCTACCTCTGCACTCGCTACACCCCCGGTCCTATTTTTTTTATACTTTATTTTGAAACCGGGTCTCACGAAGTTGCAGAGGGCCTCATTAGGTAGAGAGAGAGAGAGAGACAGGGAGACAGAGAAAGACAGAGCTGAGGCTGGCGGCGAACCCGGATCCTCCGGTCTCCGGATCCTCCGGTCTCCGCCTCCCAAAGTACTGGGATTACAAGCGTGCGCCACCACATACTGGGATTACAAGCGTGCGCCACCACACCCGGCTAGAGCCCACACTTTTTATCTGCCATTGGTTTGTGTCAAAAGTATGGAAGAATCCATTGAAATATATTTAACATTCATCATTTTATTTTTACATTTTCCAGTTGATGCCAACTATTATCTTAGCACACTTGGTGATTTCCTGAATTTTAAGGGGGAAAAATTTCTATTTTACAAAACGGAGTGAGGTGATCCCAAGGCAAATAAACTGAAGCAGATATGTATTGTAGCACGGTCCCTGTTTTCTCCTAGGAATCAACAAACAGCCGATCCCTCTGTAAGAAGATTCTAAGTACAACTGTTACTGGACTCTGTTTGCAAAGTGGTGATGGAAAGGGAAAGAGGTCAACAAACAAAATGAAGTTGTCTTTATTTGGTTTGTGATGACAGAATATTGTGTGTCTGTAGAGAAGCATTGGCGTGTGCCAAACAATCCTTTCAGTCGGTCACTAGGGTATGCTGCAGGTACAAAAGCGAATCTCAGTAGCTTTGAGTAATAAAGTTTTATTCCTCACCTGCACACATGATATCAGCTCTGCCTCACATTGTCCTCACTCAGGTTCCCAAGCTGAAGGACCTTCCCCAATCTGGGACAGGCTACTCTCATTGGAGCGGAGGAGAAATGGCAAATGGCTAAGGCACCACGACAGCTCTTAACACTTCCATGCAGCCATGCAGTACACTCTTCCTGCCCACAATCCTACAGCTACAAGTCCATGGCTTAGACCACACTCAGTAAGGGAGGGAGGTGTTAGGGTCACACAGAGGCCCTGAGAGTCACCTGAGGGTGGGCAAAGGGTCCCATCCTCATACAGGAAGGGGAGCAAATGATTGGGAACCATAGTATACTCGATGTTATGGTTCAAACTTAGAATGTCCCCCATACCTCACTATAACAAGGCAGCCATGTTGGAGGTGTGGCTTGGTTGAGGAGGGGTCCCTGAGGGTGTGGCCTTAGGGATTATATATGGTTCTTCGTCCCCTTGCTCTCTCTTACTTCCAGCCTCCCTGATGTGAGAGCAGAGCACTTGTGCTTGTTCTCTCTCTGTCTCTCTCTCTCTCTCCTTCCCACCACCAGACCCTAAGCTCTGCAGACCTGGCCTGCCATGGACGGAACCTCTGAAGTCTCCAGAACTGTGAGCAAATAAATCTTTCTTCCTCTAAATTGCATGATCAGGTTTTTTATCATAGCAGTGAGAATGTTGACTACCACAGGGATCATAACACTTTTGTGATTTAAGGAAACAGTATCATATTCTAATTGACCTGATGCCTCAGCAACTAATACCTGGAGGTTTTGAAACAGTCTTGTTTCTGTTTTCTGTGGCCACACGTTGGTTAGACACAGCCTTATTCCATTTCCTCTGGTCAGTTGTCTTACTTACCATGCAAGGAAAGAGTTCCATTCCTCACAGCCAGGAATTTGACTCCATAGGGAAAGAAGGGGGGAGAGTAGGAACTCCCATAGAGTTTGATCTTTGCTTTTCCTTGGAAGGGCTTGTCCTTGGATCCAATCCGGAGTTCTCCACCATCAGAAACAAGGATGGAATGGGCCTTGAGCTCCATGAGTCCTGAATCCATGAAAATCAGCTTGCCCCCTAATGGACAAAAAAGGAAACTGTCAGTACCTGGGAGAAGTCTCATTCATTGGGGGAGGATTGTTTGTTTTGTTTTATTTTTGGGGTACTAAGGATGGAACCCTTAGTACTACCACTTCAGTGCTACCACTGAAGCACATTCCCAGCCTTTTTTTGTTGTTGTTGTTTTTCTGAGTCCTGGTCTTGCTAAGTTGCTAAGGCTGGTCTGGAACTTGCTATCCTCCTGCCTCAGTCTCCCGAGTAGCTGGGATTATAGGTGTGTGCCACCACACTCATCTTCTTACCCCATTTTAACTCTTCCAATGTCTGATGAAATCTCCTTCATTTATACACTTCTCCTGGGACTTAGACTTATTTTATTTTGTACTTTCTTCTGGAAGCATAATAGGGTAGATCAGATAGCCAAAATGTCCCAAAATTATAATAATTATGATAAAAGGAAGTACAATGGGGGCTAACGTCATGGCATTTGTAGTATTTTTAGTTGGTCAGCATCCATCATACTTCATTTTGATAACAGACCCTAATTTCCTTGAAGGTTCTGCCCCCAGTGAATAGATCTGAGGGGAAATGCCAATTCTGACTTCTTGTCCTATCATAGCCTAAAGCCCCAAGTGGAAAGTAGAACAAAAAGGAAGAAGAGACAAGAAATGTTGAGATCCTAATTCCAGTGGTAGTGTTCTAAGGACTGAAAGGAACTCTTGCTTCTGAGACCCCCCACCTGTCAACTTCCCCTATCCACAATTCCCTGGTTCCTATTTATACTTATGCCTGGTTTCCATTGATTCAGTAATTTACCTAATGCCTTCCCAATAAACTTCCCTTTTTAAAGAAATGTTGATTTCTGTTATTTACAACCAAATAACCTTAATTGATTCAGAGACCATTCTGCTCTAATGTCCAAATTCTTTGTAACATAAAAATATAATTTTAAAAGAAAATGATTTTATATTGTGAGAGCAAATAATTAAATATTGAGTGGATACTTTCATTTTTATAATATCTTTCTTTAAAAGGATTTAGAGCGTTTACATTTCACACAGAATTTTGTCAATAATTTTGAAATGATGAAAGCATCTCATATAAACACTTTGACCTGAATGAGCTATTACATCTGTCTCCCTGCTGTAAGTGGTTTGCAAAAGTACTGGACTAGACTTTTCTGTAACAAAGTGGTCAGAACTACAACTCTATATTGGAAATACCAGAGGTCTACTTTTGCAAACCCTGTAACAGCTTCCCATCTTGCTCAATGTAAGTGTTAAAGTCCTTATATTGGGCTGCAAAGGCCCCTCATGATTTGCACCCATCTCCAACACCTCTCCAACACCATCTGTTAAAGCCTACCCTTTCATTTTTCTGCTCTGCTCTGGTTTGAATAGTTTGTCCCCCAAAGTTATGCAGGAGTTTACTCCTTAAAGTCTTATGTTAAAGGTATCAAGAAAGTGGAAACTTAGTCCAATGCTGGTGCTTAGAAGCAGGGCCTCTGAGAAGTGCTTATATTAGATTAGGCCATTAGAGTGGCGCCCCCATGATTGAATTCTGCTTGCTTTATAAGGAGAAAGAGAGAGACCACACAGATATGGGCACATGCTTTCTCCATAATAAAATGCAGCCGGGGGCTGTGGGAGGAGGAAGGGGACTTGCAAAAGCTTGCACCATGCTGTTTGCACATCCAGCCGCTAGAATTGTGAGGCAAAATAGACCTCTTTTCTTTATCAAGGTAGCCTGCCACTGGTATTTCATTATAGTAACAAAAGCTGACCAATATATACTCCAAACATATTGGCCTGCCTATTAGTTTTCAAACAGGCCTCAAAATCTAGGTGTATGTCTTTCCTTTATTTAGAATGTTCCTTTGCCTGATATACATGTGTGTCGCTGACCCTTCTTTTATTCAAATGTTAACTTGTCTCACTGAGGCTTTCTATATAAAATAGCATGCCCAAGCCCCATACCACATGTATTTTTCTTCATAACATTTGACATCAGGCATCTCATATAATTACATGTTTATTTCTGCTCTCTCCAGTAGAATGCATGCTTCATGAGGGCAATTATCTGTTTTGCTCACTTCCAAATTCCTAGTGTGTAGAGTAGAAAGCAGTAGGTAGTTTGGCTCTCAAAACATAATTTTTTGGTGAATGAATACATGATCATATCACTTTAGAGAACCTGATGTGAGTACCTGAGTTTCTTTAGGTACAAACATATACACATACTCTCCCACTTTCTCAGAAAGGATGGGGTTATTACATTTAATCTATAAGGTCATCCATTGTCTCAATGAGCTAAATGTAGGCAAAGGATGTGGGGAAATCAAGGTGTTAGAAATGGCTCAAAGGCAGAATCTGCTGGTATAGAAGGATCTTGGTGAGGGGCTATGGGCAGCAAAGACTCTTCGAAGGTCTGTTAAATTTAGTCCTAAATCCAGTGTCCCAAATTACTGAGTTGAACTGTTGCTGCTTTCCAGAAATAACAACTGGAAGTAGTTAAACATGCACTGGAGGAATGAGAGAGGAGAAAAAGGCTAAGATGCCTGTAGTTATTTTTATTTACGCCCATCTTAGAGCAGAGATAATGATCAATAAATGTCTGACCAAGAGTCTAGTGCAGAGGCCACTTCTTCCCTGACTTTCTGTTCTAACATTCTCCTCTTCAGTTTCCTTTGCCTCTCTTCATCAAGACTTCTAGTCCTCACTCCTGAAGCCCAAGTCACAAACCATCAGCAACAGTCACAGGATTATTTACTTAAACTAGACCCTTGGGACCCTTTCTGTTCAGCCACAATTTAGAATACCACACCTCGTCCAGGTATCCAGTTTCCCCACCTGCAAAACATGTATGGTCAGAGTTCCTTCTTCAGAACTATGGTGAGATTCATTAAAAGTAGACTTGTAGGTCCCTGGCTGAGGGTCGGAGAGTTATTGGGCACTCGCTGCAGGGATGTCTGCTACAATCACACTCCCCATCGCCTCTTCCCCAACTGTTGCCACAGCCTGCCCACTTTCCATAGTTGCTCCTCACTTAGGCAGTACTAGGCCATCGACTCCCAAGATCTCAGTGTGGCTAGTCCTGACTCCTTTTGGACTATGTCATATAAATCACACTGCAAGGCAGGTAAGCTATCTAGGAAGTAAGGGGCTCTGTTTCGGAAATCAATGGGCTGGATGCCAGAGCAAGAGCTCTCTGCCTACCAGACTTCCACAGGACCTACTAGCAATTTCCGCTTTAGATTTCCCTTCTACTGTCATCACTAGAAATGTAGTAATAAGCATGGATCCCACTGAGAAAAGGAGGAAGAAAAGTGGCCTTTGCTTTGTATATTTATATCAATTAAAACTTTTTCACAAACAGCTGCATGTCACCAACGTCCTAACTAATTATGCTCCACTGGTGGACCGTGGATCTGCACGGCAGGACTTTCCACCGTAAAGAGTCAGGAAATCTGCGCTGACCTCCATGAGCAAGTGGCAAAGGTCAGGTGCAGTCTGAGATTCCTGTCCTGACTCTGCCATAAGTCCCATAGCATTGCTGGGCTTCAGTCTGTTTTCTCCCTGGCAAGCGGAGGGTGGAACCGCACACTCAGGCTCCTTCCAACACTAGAACATTTGACGTGCACATCTTTAAGAAACCAGTCAGATATGCTTTTGACACTAACAAGGACATGAAGCTAATGCTTTCCTCACACCAACAGTGTGGCAGTGATCTTCGAATTTCACTGAAGAAAGATACCTGCACGGTCAGGAATTCAAAATAAGACTATGAGGAAACAAGGGAGCTAACATTTATTAGGCACCTGCCATGTGCCAAAATGTTTCACTATTTTGTCTCAAATGACCTTCCAAATCAGTCCGGGAGGTCAGCATCCCATGCTGTATTTCCCAGAGCAGAACACAGGCTCAGCGAAGCACATGCCTCTTCCAGCCCGGAAGACGCAGAGCCAAGCATTGGAACCCAAGGCCACCTGACAGAAAAGCTCATATTTTATCCATTTCCACAAATCCTCCCTGGTAGCTTTTGATTAATTAGGGTTGTTTTCATAGTTGCATTTAAGGAAAAACATGTGTGAACCTAAGCAAGTTTGCCTATGGCTTGTTTATATACGGTTTATTTTAATTTTGTTAATGGAGATATACCTCGCCTCCTTCCAAAAAGGATTTGAAGCAGATTACAAGGATTAGTGGGTAAAGACATAAACCTGGGCTTCGCCCCTTGTACCATTAAGCAAAATATTAAATACATTGAAACAAATTGGTAGAAATTTTGAAACATTGTTTACTGACAGGAACCAATAATGGCGCTAATGAAGGGAGAAGTGTTCAGCTCAAAGAAAATGAGTGATTTGTGTTGTGAAGGGTGCTATAACCAGGACTAATTAATGTGAACATCATTAACCCCTGCCAAAATGCATCCTCTCCTCACTTTATCAGTGGCAAATATAAATACATCGAGGTATGTTAAGAAGAGAGTTTAGCTGGACATGGTAGCTGGTGGCGCATGCCTGTAATCCCAGAGCTTGGAAGGCTGAGACAGGAGGATGGCAGGTTCAAGGTCAATTTCAGCAATTAAGCGAGACTCTCGGCAACTTAGGGAGACTCTGTTTCGAAATAAAAACTAAAAAGGGCTGGGGGTGTACCTCAGAGGTAGAATGCCCCTGGGTTCAATCCCCAGTACCAAAAAATAAAAAAGCAAAAAGAAGAGAGTTTGATGAAGAATACAGCTATTTTTGACGGAAATAATTATAAACGATAGCCAAAGTGAAAGCATCTTTGTGTGAAAGAATGTAGAGTTTATATTTAATCTAGCTGTGTGCCACGGCCTCAAGATTTCCACTCTCACACTTTATTAGCTTAAAATAAATACACAGTGGGCTGCTTCACAAGACAGTTACTTGAACATGGGAGGACAGTGGGAGGACTTTATTTCTCCACTTTATAGAGCTTGACCCCATTTCTGAAAGCTAAAATAAAGAGCAGGGCTGAAATCAGCCTTTGGCTGTGACCCTTAAATTGCTTGTTATGACTTTCATGAAAGCTGACTATGTCCCACCAGTGACCTTGGGTAATTTTATAAAAATCAATCAACCATCATTATTGTTACTTCCCCTCTAAAATAAATAAATGAACACAACTTTTTACATGTAATCACTTCTTTCCATTTAACGTCTCTTTTATTTCTTTTAAAGGGAAGTAAAACAGACTTTTAGCAGCTAGCTAATGTTTGCAAAGTACATCAAAACCTACTTTTGGCTAACCCTACAATTAACCATCCGCTGTAATGACCACAAAATAATTTGTTGTGCTTTTTTTTAA
The DNA here is from genome assembly GCA_004027185.1 of Glis glis. Classification (NCBI taxonomy): domain Eukaryota; kingdom Metazoa; phylum Chordata; class Mammalia; order Rodentia; family Gliridae; genus Glis; species Glis glis. Next base: position 9,777 of record PVJS01026177.1, on the reverse strand, counting down.
GAAAATAAATGTACTGTTCTAACTATTTTCCCCTTACAGAAAAATTAGAGTATAGTATTTTAGCATACAATAATACTCTTCAAAGGAGCCGGCTATCCCTGCTATCTTCACGTCTTTCCTTCTACTCTTTTTTTGAACCCTCCCCAGCCAGGCCTTTGACCGACTTCTCCACCAAAACTGTTCCCAACATGGCAACCATATTGGTGAATCTCGTCTCTCCTTTCCTGAGTGACGAGCAGCATGTGACATTCTTGGCCACTTCTTTCCTAGAACTCCTTTCCCTTATTTGTCCAGCACTGTATCCTCCTGGTTTTTCTTCTACCCTCCAGGCATCCCTTTCTCAGCCCCTTCTGTCTGATTTCTCCAATCATCTCAACCAACAACACTTGTCATGTCCCAGGACACAGGCCACTGGCCACTTCTCTTATCAGACTATGTACACCACCTTGGTTGTCTCATCTTGTCTTAAGGTTTTAAACACCACCATTGTGATGGTATTTAATCAATGCTAATGGATGATGACTCCCATATTTATATCTTCAAGCCTGACCTCTGCCCTCAGCTCAAGCTTCATGCTCCCACTGCCTAGCCAGCGTCTCCGCTTAGATGTCTCATGGGCTTCTCAACTTGGCATCCTCAAAACTTGAGCTCCTCCTTGGGCCTCACAGATCTCTTCACTGTCCCTCCATGAATGGTTAACTCCACCCTATCAGTTGCTCAGACCAAAAAATATAGAGTCAACTTCCATTCTTACCCTACAACCAATGCCTCAAGAAATTTTATGCTTTCTACCTTCAAAATACCCCCAAGAGTCAACCACTTTTTACCACCTCCAGAGGTCTACGGCATTTTCATCTCATCCCTAGATTAGATTTTTTTTCTGCTACTGGAGATTGAACCCAGAGCTATTCTATCTTTGAGCTGCACCCCCATCCCTTTTGTATTTTGAAACAGGGTCTCGCTAAGTTGCCGAGGCTGGCCTCAAACCTGCAATCCTTTTGCCTCCTAGTACTAGGATTACAGGCGTGTGCCACCATGCCCAGCTAATTACTTCTTAACTCAGCTTCCTGCTCCTGCCCTTAGCTCTCCTCAGTGTCAGCTATCAAAGAGCACCCAATGTTGATGGTTTTTCTTTTCAGGTATACCATATTACATCACCTATATGCCCCAAATCCTCCAATGGCTTAAATCCTACCAAAACCAAAGCCTACCAAAGGGTTGCCCTTCTCTGGCCCCTTCTCCTCAAGCCCTTGTTCACAATACTCTTGCCACACTGACCTTGCTCCCCTGTATAAGCGGCTGCACTCATCGTGTGCGAACTCTCCCAGCCACTCCTCCCCACTGTGATTCCTTACCACCTCTCTTGCTGCATTTTAGTCTGTTGCTACTAAGAAAATCTAACAAAAATCGAATTCACTTACCTACTTACTATTTCCTTATAGAAGTAAATGCCACATGATCAGGACTTTGATTTACTCTTCACCACCATAGTCCCAGTGCTTGGTATAGGGGTAAGACATCACTCAATATTTGTTAAAGCAGCAGGAGTTGGAGCTATGGAAGTAAATGAAGTCTCCTGGAGAGGACGTGCAGAATGAGAACAGAAGACAGATAAGGGAAGAAAACCATCAAACATCACATTTAAAGATGAGAATGAGGAGAAAGCGCAAGATTCTTGAGAGTGGGTCAAAGAAGTAGATGAATTAGAAGAAGAATTAAGCTGGGCTTGGTGGCACATGCTTGTGATCCCAGTACTTGGGAGGCTGAGACAGGAGGATCGCAGATTCAAAGCCAGCCTCAGCAACTTAGTGAGGCTCTCAGCAACTTAGAGAGACCCTGTTTCCAAATTAAATAGGTCTTGGGATGTAGCCTGGAGGTAGAAGGGCCCTGGGTTCCATCCCTAGTACCACACACACACACACACAAAAAAAAAAAAA